>SNQJ01S0078113.1:3668-36268 GCA_010110895.2 Picea sitchensis
ACAGGCGATTATTTACCATGGGTGCTGGTGGACGAGATTTTGGTCAAGTCCTTGGGATTGACCAAAGCATATGATACTTTCCAGTCCTACATTTGGTTGCAGATATTTATGGTATCCTTTCCCGATACTTTTATCATTGACAACAATGCAGGGGGAGATAGATAGTGGCAGGGGACATGGAGAGTTGGTAGGTTGAGACCACCTGACAGGAGTGTCTTGATTGCATACAACAGGATAGGGGTGGGTCATCAGGGGCAGACAATTGAGGCCCTAAGCATGATGGAGAGTATCCTAGGCCATGGGATAGAGGATATCTCAAAGGTTGCTACATATTCAAACTCTCATTGGGATGAGGGTGGAGGGTTTTCGACAGTTACCAGTAGGGCACATCAGCAGTTAGTGGGGATTGGAAGTGATGAACTTCCAAATTTGACATGGGATCTGGGAGTCCATTGGGTCAAAAGTTTGTTTCATCTTATGAGGATCCAGGAGTGGAGGGTCCAGTATGGATACTTTGAGCAGACAATCATGATCAGAGTAGAGAAAAATCAACATGATGGTCCCTGTCAGAGACTAGCATGGGACCCTAGGATTACGGGGCTGGGCATTTCATTAACTGATGGAGATGAGTAGACGTTTGCAGGGGGAAGTCACTTTGCTTTCCCATTGAGTTTCAGTATTGGGGAGAGCACGTCACTAGTTGGTGATTCGTTGAGGTCTTGTAGTACCTCACTATGGCAGCAACATGATCAGTCGGTGGGGGTCATGTTGAGTTTGGTATGGTTTGATAGGATAGACCCATTTTGGGTTGAGTCCATGTGTTATTTGCACGAGACTCATGGTGTTGATATGTTACAGAACTATACTCCACAGGCCATTGCAGTTCACATTCTGATATGGGACCCAGGGATTGGAGTGCTTGGTAGTTCAGTGTTTGATGGAGTTGAGTTTCGAGTAGAGTGGTTGATCGGGGAGTTGACTGAGATTCTTTGGCCATTGATCATTCTACTCATCAGGAGCATGTGGGTGTCATGCATGGTGAACACTTGGAGAGACCACATCTTGAGGGGAGTCTACCTTGTGTCACACAGGTGGATATGGGACCTCGATATCATATGTGGTTGGATTCAGTTATTGCTTGAGGACAAGCAATATTACGGTAGGGAAGACTGTAATGTCCCCATTTTGGGACATTATAACATTACAACATTTCAAAGTGTTATGCCCACTCGAGTAGCCAGATAGGGGTGACAGAGAGTTCAGGAGATATTGAGGGGTTTATTTGGGCTCGACTTGTATCGTTCATCATCAGGATCCATTCCGCACAACTGGGCTTTGGTTTCATTGCATTCCGATGATTTTCGTAATTTTGAGTTATTATGGGTCATACCTTAATTAAATTCACTAAGAAGGTCATAATGGGCATATTACTTGGAGAAACTTCTTAGTGTAATATCTCATCAGAATCGGGAGGAAGAGTATGACAGGATAAGATGATGAGAAGTGACTTTCAGTGGCTGGAGAAGCCATCAGGATGGATAAATCACTTTTTAGAGGCAAAATGGTTAATTAATTAATTAATTAAGTGATATAATCAAGGAATAATAAAATAAAGTAAAGTCACTTGGAGGGAAAAGGTCAACAACAAATTAGGGTTTCAGGAAGCTATAAAGGAAGGGTAAAGCAACCTAATTCATTATGCATTGTTATGATTTGATGTTGAGAGTTCCTAGAGGAGGAAAAGAGTCGACCTTGCTGTTTTGTGGATTTCTGGAGGAAACCACCACCATTGATCGGTTTCGGTGTTGAGAGACACACCTTAGCCCATTGGAGATACCAGCGAGATATTTCACTGAGCTATTCAGGAGAATCCAGTACAGTGTGCGCATCTCATCCAGTGAGGGCGCAAGTCAGATTTAGGGTTTGAGGAGCTGCACGAGGACAGATCTCTAATTACATTTTCCTTCCGACCCAGTTGAGATCTAGCTAGGGTGCTTAGATTGAGCTACTTCCCATCAGATTCTGATGGTGTAATCATTCAGAGCACACCATCCGACCATTTAGGGCATAGCTCTTCTGGAAAAACAGTTGGGGGTTGCATGCAGAGTATCAGAGCAGATCCGGGAAAATCCTTTCAACCCAGTTCTGTATTTGGCGAGATGATCGTTTTGATTCCTATAGCAGCATATTTCATTGGTGGAATCCTTTGGGGTGCATCTAGTGGCCCAGGAGGCACGCAAACCGCCTAGGGGTCTAGATCCAGTGCCTCAGAGACCAGATCCGAGATCCGACACTCATCCATTTCAGTCTAGAGGCCAGAGCACTTCTATTGGAGCAGTTTTTGGTGCATTTGGATGGTCTATTATTCCAGACGAGTTTTCCAGTTGGCAGCAGTTACCGTACTTCTCCGAAATCGCATATTTTTGCCAATCTATCCATGTATGCATTAGATATGCTATCATCTTCTGATCACGAGTATTTTGATGTTATTTTCTTGTATTCCAGTGATGATCCGCGAGATCTAGTTGACGATTATATTCTATATTTCCAGTATGCTATTGTATTTCCATGCTTGAGTCATATAATACATGTTATTGAGCAGTTGATGTTCTTTACTTCTGCATGCATCCTTATATGCTATTTAAACCATAAATAACCAACATGCACATGCAAAAACCCACATGCACATGCAATAACCATCAAGATCTCAAACATACAACTAAAACGCATCCAGAACCCCCCCAATGTATAAGATCTGCAAGATAGAACATTAGATCAGTAGCAAATATCTTGATCAGTGGGATCAGGGATATTACAGATTGCAAGAGGGGTCTTGCCTCAAAGTTTGATATGAAGTACATAAGACTGATGCACTATTTCTTAGCCATTGAGGTTTGGCAGGGGGATGGGCATGCCTTTTTGGGACTGGGGAAGTATGCAACGAATATTTTGAGCAGATTTTAGATGGAGGATTGTAGACCCATGTCGACACCTATGGTCACCAACTGGAAGAATCTTAGTGCTTCTGAGTCTGAGTTGGTGGATGGCATGAGATATCATCAGTAGGTTGGTTCATTGATGTATTTGGTAAACACTAGTCTAGATATTGATTTTGTTATGAACACTCTCAGTCAATATATGGTGGAGTCTAGGAGAGTGCACTTGATAGTAGCAAAACATGTTTTGAGGTACATAACAAGGTTAGTGGAGTATGGTTTAGACTATGTCAGAGGTGATGAGGTCAGGTTGATTGGCTATACAAACTCAGATTGGGCAGGATGTGCAGTTGACATGAAGAGCACTTCAGGGTGTTGTTTCGGGTTGGGATCATGAGTTGTTTCCCGGTTTAGCCGGAAACAAAAGTAGTGACACTGAGTTCTGCTGAGGCAAAGTACATGGCAGCGAGTCAGGTTAACTGTGAGACTATTTGGCTTCACAAGTTATTGGTTGGTCTATTTGGTCATGAGTTGATGCCTATAGTGATTCATTGTGATACAATGATTCACTGTGATAAGCAAAGTTGTATCAAACTCTCTGAGAATCTAGTCTTTCACGATAGTTCAAAGCACATAGAGATCATATACCACTTCATCCATGATTGGGTTAAGAGAGGAGCAATTCAACTTGAGAACATATCTATTGATGAGCAGATTGCAGACATTCTCACGAAGTCTTTGCCAAGGGGTAAGCATGTCTACTTCAGAGACAAGCTGAGAGTGGTAAAGAACACTTTCCTCGGTAAAGGGAGTGTTGAGTTTTTGTACCTTGGGAAGTTATTCCCTAGTGTTATTGAGTGTCTAAAAAACTAAAGAGGGAAAAGTACCCCTCCCTCACTTTGATTTATGTTATAAAGTCGTAACTTTATGAGGTTTTAATCATAAAGTGACTTAGGGAACTTAAGTAAAGGGGGAGATCTAATCTCCACCCTTGATCTTGGTTGGCTAAGATCTAATCCTAACCATTGGTTCCTAGGTTAACCTAATGATGAGGTTAAAGGAAAAGAGGAGGAAAAGGACATTCATTGTTCACTTGCTTGAGAAGTGAAGAGAGGAGGAGGAGAAGATGATTTAGAGACGAGAGGAGAAAATGGTGCACTTGAGAAAAAGGGTGCACAAGCTTGGAGAGAGGGCGCACTTGAGTAGAAGGGGGCACCAAGCTAAGAGAAAGGGCACACAAGCTAAGAGGAGGGGGCACACTTGAGAATAGGGCACACCAAGATACAATTTGCACACATCCCAAGAAATAGGGTAGCAATGAAGGGGCACAAATCCCAAAGACTTAGGCACACACTTTGAGGAGAAACTAGCTGCCAAGCTTGAGATCATTTGGTTGTTGTAAATCAGGTTCCTCGTGTTCATTTATTTGTTGTAATATTTCTCTAAGAGCTCCATAATATATTTCATCTTCAACTGGTTTTCCTCATGGGGGTTTTTCGAGGGTCATGTTGACCAAAATCCCTTGAGTATAGGTGTATTTAAAGTGGAAAAGATAATATATTTACTATTTTAATGCATGTTTAAAGAGCTAACCATGGACAACAAACTATCCTTCAAATTAACCCTTAAACATGACATTAAATGAGGGCTTTGTATTAGAGTTCAAGAAACAACAAGTCTTAATCAGAACAAAAGATTCTATCCCAACAATAGCTCAGGTGATCGGGGTTAGGGAAGGCAATTTATACAAGTTGCAGGGTGAACCTATTTGAGCCCTAGTTCATAAGATATACAACTTGTGCAAGTTGTGGCACAAGAGGTTGGGGCACTTGCATTAGAAGGTGTTGCCTATTCTGAGGGAGAAAGTCATAGGTCTTTCATATTTTAGTATTGAGTAGTAGGTTGTATGCAGAGGGTGCACGCTTGGTAAGCATTCCAAGGATGGTTTCCCAAGTAGTGAGCATGGGTCTAAGGGGATCCTAGATATGGGGCATTCAGATGTTTGTGGACCAATGTTAGTTGCATCAATCACAAGAAGCATATACTATGTTTCCTTCATTGATGACTTCTCTTGCAAAACTTGGATCTACTTCCTAAAGACCAAGGATGAAGTCTTTAGTAGGTTTTGAGATTGGACAATGGGGGTGAGTATACCTCCAATGAGTTCAAGGATTTATGCAAGGAGGCAGGGATCAAGAGGGAGTTGTTTGTTCCGTACAACCCACAACAGAATGGAGTTCAAGAGGAGAAGAATCGATCCATCATAGGGGCTGCTAAGGCCATGATTCATGACCAAGACTTGTCGATGTTTCTTTGGGTAGAAGCATGCCACACAATAATTTACATCCAAAACAAGTGTATGTGCAAGATCTTGGAGGACAAGACACGAAATGAGGCATTCACTAGTGTGAAACCAGAGGTAAGTCATTTTTCTCATTTTTGTTTGTCCAGTTTATTTTCATGTAGAGAAGAGGACCAAGTTGGAGGCCTCCAACAAGAAGGGTTTGTTTGTAGGTTGCAGTGAGACTTCAAAGTCCTATAGTGTCTTCATTCCAGATCAGAGGAAGACAATTGTAAGCAAGGATGTAGAGTTCAGGGAGGACTTTGCTTCTAGGAAGTCTCATGAGCCTATTTTAGTGACAGGACGAGGAGCAAGAAGCTTTGGAGATTGAGCTTGGGTCACCAACAACTTCCAATTCAGGGCAACAACCTTCAGGTGGAGAGGAGGAACTGCTCCTTCCAATTCTGTCAAGAGACCTCAGTGGTTCACTTAGACATTGAGGGATGCTCAGGAGTACGTTGAGGCTCCTAGGAGCACATTGAGGGAGAGAAGACCTTCTAAGAAGTTTTCAAACTACATGGAATTGATGAGCAACAACATAGATTACAAGCCTCTCAGTGCTCAGGAGGGAGAAAACCAACGTGTATGGTGTGATGCCATGGTGGAGGAGTATACCTCCGTCATGAAGAATGATGTATGGGACATTGTTCTAAGACTAGAGGGGAAGTCAGTGGTAAGTTCCAAGTGGTTGTACAAGATCAAGCAAGGTGCAGATGGCAACATTGAGAATTACAAAGTAAGGTTTGTGGTGAGAGGGGGTTCCGTAAGGAGGGAGTAAACTACAAGGAGAATTTCGCTCTGGTGGCATGGTACATTTCCATTAGATCAATGATGTCCTTAGTCCCCATTATGGGATGGAGGATACTTCATATGGATGTAAAGAAAACTTTCCTCAATGGGATAATTGAGGAAGAAGTGTACATAGAGCAACTTCATGGATTTGAGATCAATGGGAAGGAGTCCCATGTTTGTAGGTTGAAAAAATCCTTGTATTTCTCAAGCAAGCATTGAGAGCATGGTATTCCAGGATTGATGGATACTTGTAGAGTATGGGTTTGACCAAAAGTGAAGCAAAGCCCAATTTATATTTCATATTTGTTGAGGTTGATCTGCTCATTTTGGTGTTGTATGTAGATGACCTGTTCCTTACAGGATCAGATAAGCTCATAGAAGGGTGCAAGGGAGATATGGAAACTGATTTTGAGATGAAGGACATTGGCACTATGCATTAGTTCTTGGGGTTGGAGGTTTGGCAGAGACCAGGGGAGATTTCCTTGTGCAGGGTAAGTATGCAGTTGAGATCTTGAAGAGATTTCAAATGGAGGATTGTAGACCTATCAACCCCTATATTTTTACCTTAGAAAATCTTTAGGGTCAAGAGCCAATATGCACTATTTTGGTTAGCATTAAGAGATTTTCCTAGAGTTTAGCACTTGTGTGAGTCAGAGGTTGGTTCCCATCAGAGACAGTTACACGATCGATATATGGTTGTTTTTGTTTCAGAGTTAGAGCTAGCTTGCTTTCCTATGCATTTGAGAGAGATGTTTACATACAATAGGTGACCCTACTTTTTAGGAGACAATGATCGGAGCCTCATTTGACAATATTGAGCATAGAAAGTTGGTCCTTGCATGATACTGAGCCCGATGGAATTTTTCCGGGTGACATGCAAGAACTTTCTACTTTTAGCAGCTTGAGATCCAAGCCTTAGATTGAGATTTTGAGTGTGCAGTACTGATCCTTGACACGTTTTGAGTCGTTTGGACCTTTTCTCGGTGACATGCATGGTATTTCTATTTTTAGTAGGTGGAGCACCAGGGCTCGCATGTTGATTCTGATTGCATATTTGGAATTCTCTCAGAAAATTGAATTTGATGAGTATGATATCATTGACATGTGTGGACATTCTATTTTTAACAGAATTTATTATTAGACACATGACACATGGCGGTGTTCCCCTAGTCATCCTGGATGTTTTTGATAGTTTCCTAAATTTTAGGAGTGAGACCCTATTTTTATCAGTTTCTATAAATAACAGGGGTGGCTGGCTCCAAAGGTGACACATGGCAGGATTAAGCTTCGACATATGGCAGATTTTCAGTGTGACATATGGCATCTACATGGCATTAATTAAAGGGGGTGCACTTTCCAAGGAAAAAACATTAAAGTCAAAAAGTTAATTAATTAAAGGGGACGCATGGGTGGGGTGGCAATCCCATTGAGTTGATTGAGCCAATCAATGCTAAGTTTTCTCATTAACTCTCTCTCACTCACCATAACTCCACTTTCCATGTATTAATTGTGTCAAATTCCTTCTAAATTTCTCTTAAACACTAAATCCCTAAAAAATAGGGTGAAATTCTTCATTGGCTAACTCATGCATTATTTGGCCAAATTTAGTGTTTAGACATGCATTGGATTCCTAATTTTGGCCTCCATGCGTTCCTCCCACTCATTAAAGCCTAAGTGCATGGTTAAAATTCTCATTATCTCCTCCCACTTCCTCAAGTGTGCCCTCATCACTCTCTCTTCCCTCACATGTGTGGCACATTGCCTGATTCATTCTACACCAAATCGTCATGCATGTGGTGTCTCCCTCTCCCACTCCACTTTCCTTGTATTTTCCTCCACTTGTGCCCCTATTATACTCACTCTTTCTCACATGTGGCCCATTATTTCCCTCCCTATAATTTATGGTGCATTCCCCTCTATCATGTGCTCAAACCTTCCTCTTAACTCTTCTTAACCTTACTTCCTCATGCATATCTACCCTTATCCCTCACTTCTCTTTCCCATAGTGCACCTCCCCCTTATTATTTAGGGTGCATATCCCCATGTTCCCTCTTTTACTATGCCTACTCACTCCTTCTTCACTCTCCAACATGGGAGTTTGGCTTGTTTACCTCATGCACATGTCTTCTTCATTCTTATTCACTATTTCATTCTCGCATACTTACCTCATTTTTCCACACATGCGTCCTCATTGGTTTCTTGGTAAATTGAACCCCTCTTCACTTTATATTGGAGTGTTGGATACATCATTATGGTCTGATTCTTTTGCAGCAGCAACATCATACATACTCTCTCTCTCTCCTATTATTCTCTCTTTTCTTCTAGCTACTCTTTCTTTGTCAAAGGATAATCATTGTATCGGTTCTTGACTTTTCTACTGTGGCACAATCAACCCCATGGCAAGCTATTAATAAAGAAGTGTTGTGCTTATTATCGAGCTTTCATTTTTGTCGGTATTATGTCTTGACTTTGTGCATTGATTAGTAGCTCATAGTCATTTGTTATTATTAATATTCGATCTTTTAAGTGGTTTTCTTTCCTCTTTCTTTCCATCTTTCTCATGCTAACACCACAGGGATCCTTCCAAGCTACATAAAATCTACTTTTCCCTTACATCTTGGGCAATTTTTACATGTTGTCCAAGACATTTCAGCCACTGTTTTTTGTCATTAATTGCAGAAAATTATGCTTCCAAACAAAAACAAAGTACCCTAGGGACTCCCCTCCCTGAGATTGGCATGCTCCAACCCAAATGTAGAGGGGTCCAGCCCGTGACCATTTGGGGATTTACTCCTTGAATTAACTAACACCTTCTTCATCACTGCTTTTTAGTTATATCAACTCATATTGGAGGGTCAAAAAGTGTGCTAACAAATTGGCGTCATTGTTGGGGAACACAAGCCTTGGTAACGCGACATCGATGAGTTTTTACTTTAATTGATTTATTTATTCTAACTCACTTGGCGACTCCACAGGATATAGGGATGACTCCACAAGGGAACTTAAACAAGAATATCATCTGGTTTCGATTCCCTCACAAGATCTAGTTCCGAGCTTGAGCGAACTCTATCATCTTTCCCGGAACAAGACTATTCTTTCACCATGAACTCCTCTTGATGTTGGTAAGTATACTGAGTTCTTTGGTAAGTTCTTTTCGAAGCACTATGGTGAGTGTAACTTCAACATCTTCATCTTTGGTTTTATTTTCATCTCAAGCTAGTAGTAGGTTAGCAACTGTGCTTTTTCAATCTTGGATTAACAACATGGTTGCAACTGTGAGGCCACGAGGAAGTTGGATATTCTTTGTTTTTGACCCATTGAGTTTTGTTGCATTTCCAGATTATCCTCATGACTGACCTGCACTTAAATATCTTAAATGCTTACCTTTGTTTGTAGGGAGGTTGGGAGAATCAATTGAGGATCACTTGGTTTCTTTTTCAAAGTTGTTGGATGATTTTCAGGTGGAACACGAGGATGTGGTGATGAGGATGTTTGTGTCGAACCTTGAGGGGGAGGCACGAACATGGTAGAAGTCCCTTCCGGATGCCTCCATTAATGTATGGGATTCATTCCAAGCGAAGTTCATTGAATGATGGGTCGATAAATAGGAAAACTTTTCCTTAATTAATGCTTTTGATAATATTAAAAGAATGGGGATGAGACTGTCACTAATTTTAATGCTCATTTTTCTAAAATTTATTATAAATTTGTTGTTACTATAAGCCTTAATGATGCTTCTGCTTAAAATTTTTATCTTGAGGCATTTGATGGAATTTTTGGTATTTTCCTTAGGAATAAGGAACCTCAAAATCTGTAGGAGGCCCAAGATGTTGCTATTAAGTTAGAAAGACATTTTATTTTAGCTTATGGCTTCATTCCAATCCATGAATTTCAACCATTGGTTGTTAAAGTAGTGCAAGAAGTCCTTATTGTTGATTTTTAAATGTGTTTCTAGATCTAGATAATTATATGTCACATTATAATTATACACATAAAAATATGTCAAGATCACTGAAGTCACACCATGCACAAAGTGACACAAAATTTACCCTGGGAAAACCCACAATGGGGGAAAATCCTAGCAACCCTTCCTCTATAAGAATATCCAACCAAGAACCACAAGTATAATGTCACAATGAAGAAGCCCTAGTAGAACAAAATGTGTGCTCATCCAGAAAAAACACATAGTCTAGATAGTGCATAAATAGGAGAGAGAGAAACCCTAGCCCAAAGGCTCAAAACCAAGAAAATAATGTCTCCTTGCTGCAATTTCGGCTTCTTGGCTGCAACAACGAACCTTCTTGAGAAGAGTTCGAGTTTTGGTGGTTGCAAATGAGGCCTAGGTGCCTCCTATTTATATTAGACTGTTGACTTCTACCTGGGCCAACCTGAGCCTTCATTGGGGCTGACTTTACATCAAAAAAATGTTATTTCACATTAAATTAATCTATTTTCTTATCCTGGAGCCAACTTCTCATTCTGAACTTCTTCTAGGGGTTTCTTCAATGTTTCTTCTTGATGAATGGCTTCCCGAAGTTGCCAAAAACTAACACTTATTACTAAAGATGAACCACAACTTTCACTGTATCAAGTTCCTAGAGATGAGCAAGGAGATAATGCCTCGAGCTTAGATGATCATGAACCAGAAGTTGCACCATTTGAGTGATATGTAGAGTTCCATGAAGATGAAGGTGGAGATTTGAATACTCAAGAGTGTTCATGGGTTCCTTCCATTAGCAATGATGAAAAATTTCAAGAGGAACCATAGGTTAACCAAGTAGAAATAAGTCAACAAGAGGCTTCATCCTTGCCTATCAAAACAGTGATTCAATAACAGTTTGATCATATACCATTACAACAAGAGGAGCCACTTTTGGTTCAACCAGAGGACAGTGTCCCTTACACTTTTATTATGATTCTACATCTTGAGGTTGTTCTTCAGGATCTTGAGATTGATCAGAGCTTGGATATCAAGGTTCATCATGACCTAGTTGAGCTCAAGATGATGGAGGCATTTTGACTGGTAGATTGTAAGAGTTTTGGCTCATGCATTCATGCTTATTACTATTGAAATACCATGTTCTAAATCACAACCCAAATGGTGAGGGGTCTTTTCTATGACAATTTGGGCCATTACTCCTTGAATTATCACCTTCTTCATCGACCCATGGTCAACTCATATTGGAGGGTGAAAAAGTGTGTCTATGATCACTAACTTGAAGAAGGTCACTACTTCAGATTTCGATATGGTGGATCCCACGTCGTACAGGAAACTGATAGGTTCCTTGATGTATTTGGTCAACATTAGGTTAGATATATGTTTTGCAATGAACACCTTGAGTCAGTTCATGGTGGAGCCGAGGCAGGAGCGTTGGATAGTAGCAAAACATGTGCTTAGATACTTGAGAGACACAATGGAGTATGGACTGAGATATCTTGGAGATGGTGAGGTGAAGTAGTAGGGGTATATATACTCATATTGGGTAGGTAGTGTAGTAGATAGGAAGAGCACCTCAGGATGTTGCTTTAACTTGGGATCAACGATGATATCCTGGTTCAACGGGAAGCAAACTTTGTTAATTTTTTTGAGCTGCTATTAAGTTATTTTCAATTTACTAGACAATAATAGCATATGCAGGATCACTGAGAGAAACACAATCACAAGATACACAACATTTATCCTGGGAAACCCTCATGGGGGAGAAAACCCAACAAAAACTTCCTTAATATAAATTTCCAATACAATGCCAAGATAAAAGATCAAACACTAGAGAATATCCAAGACTGAGCAATGCGCCTCTCTCTCCTTCTTCTCCCAATTGCAACTATCTTCTTCTATCAATCCCCTATGATATAAAATCCTAACAGAGCTACCTGTTGTTGGTCAGGATACTATAGTATCATCAACATCACTCTCCCTTTCTAGGGAAGTCCTTTCGGACAACACCAACCTTGTCTCATTAGTGCTCAAAATTCACACGAGACATTGGCTTGGTCAACACATCTGCAACCTGCTCATTTGTGCCAACATACTGGAGCTTTATAGCTCCCCTCTACACCATATCACGAATGTAGTGATACCGGATTTCTACAACATATCACAAATGAAGTGATACCGATTTCTATGTGTATCTGGGTCAGATACTATAGTATCATCAACATCACTCCCCCTTTCAAAAGGGAAGACCTTCGGACAACACCAAGCTTGTCTCAGAAGTGCTCAAACTTCACACGAGACACATGATTGGTCAACATATTTGCAATTTGCTTATCTGTGCCAACATATTGGAGGTTTATAGCTCCCCTCTGCACCATATCATGAATGTAGTGATACCAGATTTCTATGTGCATCGACTTATCATGGAACACATGGTTCTCCGTCATCTTTATGCAACTCTGGTTATCACATAGAACCACGGTTGCTTCCATCTCCAGATCAAATAGACCTGCCAACAAATTCTGAAGCCATATGGCTTCACAACTGGTGGAACATGCTGCAATGTATTCCACTTTTTCCGTGCTGAGAGCAATATTGGATTACTTCCTACTCTGCCATGAAGTCATCGCTGACCCCAGATTGAAACAACATCTTGAAGTGCTCTTTCTGTCAGAAACACTTCCAGCCCAATCTGAATCAGTATAACCAATCAATCTAAAGTCATGATCTCCGGTATAACAGAGACCAAAGTCCAACGTACCCTTAAGGTATCTCATCACATGTTTTGCAGCAACAAGGTGAACACGTCTGGGTTCTACCACATACTAACTCAAGGTGTTCACAACAAAACATATATTGGGCCTGGTATTCGTCAGATACATCAAAGATCCATTGATCTGTCTGTATAGTGTAGCATCAACCAATTCTAATGAAGTATCTACCAGGAGATTCAACTTTGTTTCCATGGGTGTGTTCATGGATTTACATTCCAACATATCAAACCTCTTTTGTATTTCTACTGCATAGTTCCCTTGGTTAAGGAAGATCTTCTCTGGGGCTCTTCCAAACCTCAAGATCTAAGAAATAATGCATTAAGTCTAGGTCTTTCATCTCAAATTCTGCAGCGAGATTCTTCTTACAATCAATGATGAGCTTTTCTTCTCCAGTTAAGAATAAGCCATCCACATACACCAACAATATAATAGGCTCATCATTCATAACCTTGAAGTAAAGGTTAGAATCAAATTTACTCTTGATAAAGCCCAAAATCGTTAGGAAACTGTCAATTCTTCCATACCAAGCTTTGGGAGCTTGCTTCAACCCTTATAGAGCCTTCTCCAACCTGCAGACACAAGTCTTTATATTTTCAAATTCAAACCCTTGAGGTTTTTCTATATACACTTCTTCTTCAATGACACCATTTAAGAAGGTTGTTTTCACATCCATCTGATGTAACTTCCACTTCATCTTGGATGCAAGAGCTATGATTTTTTTGATAGAAGTGTATCTGGCTTCAGGAGCAAACATCTCTTCATAATAAATGCCTTCCTTTTGAGAAAATCCACTAGCTACAAACCTTTCTTTATGTTTTTCAATACTTCCATCAGTAGCATGTTTTATCTTGTATAACCATTTGGAAGATACCACATCATTTCCCTTCAGTCTGGAAACTATTTCCCATACATCATTCTTTATAATGGATTGGTATTCCTTTGTCATGGGATTTGCCCTTTCTTTCTTCTGAATGGCTTCTTCAAAGAAAATAGGCTCCTTCTCTATGAGATTACACATGAAAGCCATATAACTGGAGAATGGCTTAAGTTTCTTGATTTGTCTCATGATTCCTTTTGGGGCACCATACTTCTCTCCATCTTGTATAAGTTCCCTTGCCCAAGATGGATTTCTCTTGTGAGAGATTGTCAGCTGGGGAGGTTCTTGAGATTCTATCATGTCATGATCTTCTGGAATCTCATCATTAGGGGAAGCTGTAACTTCCCTCACTAGTTCTGCAACTCTGGGAGCTACAGGTTCTTCTTCATATACTTCTTCAAGATGACATCTCCTTGACTTCATGAGTGCTGATGCATCTTCATCAAAGGTTACATCTCTTCTTATCTCAATGTGATGGTAACCTGGTCTATAAATTCTGAAGGCCTTAGAGACCTCACAGTATCCAACAAATATTCCCTTCTTTCTTGAAGAGTCCAGCTTGGTTCTTCTTTCATTTAGAATGTGTACAAACACTGGACAACCAAATATCTTGAGATGGCTTAATTTTGGCTTCTTTCCAGAGAACATTTCTTTGGGGGTTTTGAATCCAAGTGCATTATGAGATAGTCTGTTTTGGACATACACTGCTATTCTTGCTACTTCAACCCATAAGTGCATTGGAAGATTTTTTTCATGGATCATAGTCTTCACTGCTTCCATTATAGTTATATTCTTTCTTTCTGCTACACTATTTTGTTGAGTATTGTAGGGAGTGGTGAGCTCCCTCTTAATCCCGACATCTACACCAAAGATTCTAAAGTCTTTTGAAGTGTATTCTCCTCCATTATCTCACCAGAGTATCTTGATTTTTCTTTCAGAGATATTCACCATCAAGGCTTTGAATTCCTTGAATTTTCCAAACACTTCATCTTTTGATTTCAAGAAGTAAACCCAATTCTTGTGAGAATAATCATCAATGAATGAAACATAGTATACATACCCACTAAGAGAGGTTTATGGCATTGGGCCACATACATCTGAGTGGATGAGTTCCAAGAATCCTGCTTTACTTTCACGATTCGAGAAAGGATTCTTTATGTTCTTTCCCTTTGCACATCCCTTGCACACACCTTCATGACCAACCTTGAATTCTGGTAGACCTCTGACTGCCTTGCTTACATATGGTAAGGATTTGTAGTTGATGTGGGATAATATTCTATGCCAAAGTTCACATGGAATCTCAGTGGAGTGAGTCAAGGTTGCATCTGAGTGACCTTTTAACTTATATAGGCCACCTTCTTTTGTTCCAATAACAATTTCATCTTCTATGATTGTTCCTTTAGGCCACATAAGAACTTCACCATCTATGAAAGAAACTCTAAAGCCTTTCTTATCTAAAGCTAAGATAGAAAGTAAGTTCTTTGTCAAACCTGGTACATATAGTACATCCTTCATCTTCATTGGGGTCCCTGAATCAAGTTTGTAGATGGATTCTCCCACAAATTTGATAGGGTAGTGGTAATAATCTCTGAGGGTAACTTTCTGGGGAAAGTTCTTTTCTTTAAGGTTAGAGAGAATGTCTCTTTGACGTGTCATGTAATTAGAAGGAAGCACCACTGTCTATGAGCCAAGTATCCTCTCCAGGTGACACAGATCCTGAGAGGGCTGAAAATAAAACATAGTTTTCAATCTCTTCTTTAGTCATCTTCGTGGGTGGGTCATCATCTTCAACTGCATGAGCATGATGTCTCTTGTTATTTCTCTTCTTGTATTCTTCTCTTCTAGCTGGACAATTCTTAGCAATGTGTCCCATCTTATCACAATGGTAGCATTGATAAGAGGATAATTTTTTTTCTCTTCTTTGACCTTTCTGAAACTTTTGGAATCTCCTTGGAGGGTGAGATTCTTTATGAGAGTGGGTGAATCTCTTTGGGGAGTGAGATTCCTTATGTTGACGCATTTCCTTCTGTAAGTGAGATATTTTCTTTCCTCCTTTAGCATCAGTAGCTAGGTCTTGATCTTCATCCCTTAATAGTATTGCTTCTCAGTTAGCTACTCTTGCTTCTTCTTGAACACATTCTTCCCAAAGACTATCCAAATGGAGTTTCTCCTTTCTTGCACAGATGGTTTGGATGAAGGCATCCCAAGGTCTTGTGAGACCATTAAGAGATTTCATTATGAGTTCATCTTCATCTAGGTCATCTCCAATTGTGTCTAGCTATTCCTTGAATTGAGAAATCCTAGAGAAATAGTCATGGACTGTTTCTCCTTTCTGCATCCTTGTACTTTTGAGTTGGGTTCTCAGATTTATATTCTGGTTATTATTCTTTCCTTCATACATTCTAGTTAGGGCATCAAACATCTCTTTTGGAGTGTTCTTAGTAGCCACTTGAGGGATCAAGTGATCTTTAATAGAGTCTGCAATGATTCTTTTGGCCCTAACCATATCCTTCTGGTACTTTGCTTTCGCTGCATCTTCTTCGGGTTCCGATACATTTTCCTTTATGAATTTTGCAAGGCCATTCTCTTCAAGAATGAGTGCAATCCTATACTTCCAGTCACATAAGTTTTCCACACCTTCTAACTTGTAAACAAGCTTGGTGCTTGCAAACATCTTGACTTGGAGCTGGGAAAATGACGAAAAATTGAAAGTGCTCAGAAATTAATTTTGAACTTACCAGGAGGTGCGCCTGACTGAAGCGAGTAGGCTAGTGCAGTCTGTTTTCAGAAAATCCAATTTTTACCCCTTGAAACAGAGTTAGCGAAAATATGGACTGGTACTTCTGGTACTGGTTCTCGTTTCTCGGTTTTCTAGTACTAGCCAAAAACTAGGGTTTCACTTTCTAGAGGTTCTGGCCACAGAAAAGGTGCATTCAAGTTGCCAATAAGTTAGCTAGGCCAGGGCACACTTCCCTAGGTGTTTTTTAGGTTGAAATTCCTGTCCAACAAAAAAACCTAATTTTCTTGTACGTCAATAGTGACATTTTTTATTATCCAGTGAAAGGTGCTCTCTTCAGCTTAGCTCTGATACCATGTTAAGTTTTTTTCAATTTACTAGACAATAATAGCATATGAAGGATCACTGAGAGAAACACAATCACAAGATACACAACATTTCTCCTCGAAAATCCTCACGGGGGAGAAAACCCAAAAAAACTTCCTTAATATAGATTGCCAATACAATGCCAAGATAAAAGACCAAACACTAGAGAATATCCAAGATTGAGAAATGCGCCTCTCTCTCCTTCTTCTCCCAACTGCAACTATCTCCAAACTTATGCACTTGATGAGTGTGCTAATGAGGTGCATTCCACTCTTATTTATATTAGCTGGCATGCACTAGGGTGGTGTATCTTCACTGGGCATGGACGACTTCTTAACCTAGTGGCTAAAGCCACTTTAATTAGCCTTGGGGACCGACTTGTCAATTAAGATGATATAATTAGGGTTTGACCAATCCACAAAAGAGGGGATTTGGTCATACATAAGTCCCGACATGATCAATCCACAAAAGGGGATTTGGTCATATATAAGTCCCGACATGATCAATCCACAAAAGGGGATTGATCTATATGATAATAACTCAATAATAATTAGAATACTCTTTGTAGTTACAATATTTCAACAAACTTCAGTGGCCCTTAGCTCAGTAGAGGCAAAGTATATGGCAGCTAGTACCGTTAGTTGTGAAGACATTTGGCTTCACAAGGTACTATCAAGATTATTTGATGAGGAGTTGGATCCCATAGTCATTTACTGTGATAACCAGAGTTGTATCAAACCCTTTGAGAATCCAGTATTTCGTGATAGGTCCAAGAACATAGAGATAAAGTATCACTTCATTTGAGACAAGATTCAGAAAGGAGCAGTGAAGCTTCAATATGTACCCACAGATCAACAGGTTGAAGATATTCTAACCAAGCCTTTAGTAAAATGAAAGTTTGAAGCATTTAGGGATAAACTTGGATTAGTGCAGAATTCCTTCCTCAGTAAGAGGGAGTGTTGATGTTTGTAGCTTGGAAAAGAACTTCCGCACATGTTTTGTGTCAAACGTGCGTGAAGTCGTCCATGTCAAATCTATTTTGTAATTCACTTTATTTATTAAGTTGAAGTCTTTTAATTAGATGTTGAGTTTAATAAAGTGCATTTTAATGCATTAGTGATTTAGACTAATCTCAACCGTTGATCTCATTGAGAGATTAGGGTTTCAACTAAAATATAAAGGAAAGTCAAGGTAGAGGGTGAAGACACATTCATTCTTCATGAAGATAGTTTTGTACGAAGGTGAAGAACGAGGTCGAGGAAGAGAGAAAGTAGTGAATTATTGAGAGGATCAATTTGCAGTGATTGTAGGTTGAAGAGACAAAGGGAAATAATGATTGCCTACAATTGCACCGACAGTTCCGTACTGACAAGTTGTATAGTCATATGGACACGTTATTTCAACATGCTTCTTAGATATTTTTTGCAATTTTCTTTATTAACAGGAAGACCACCTCATTTTTGAGGTGTCCTTGTAAGTTTTGAGTCATTAATGATAAGTTGATTTGAAGGATAGATTTTGTGTTTGGTGTTTTATGCTTCTACTGTATTTTCTAGCCATCTGTGTGATTGATGCATGCTCATATTTTTTTTCTTTCTGTTATCGAGTAAATTTAAGATCTAATTTATTTAATAAAGAAGCATAGGACAACAATCACCTAGAGTTTGGAAATTTTTTCAATACTCACCCCCATTGTTTGATCTCAAGACTTTGATATTCTTCCCTCTTTGGTTTTCAACTAGAACTTTGAACTCCTAAAACCTGCCAAAGACCTCATCCTTGGTCCTTAGGAAGTAGATCTAGGTTTTGCGAGCTAAGTCATCAATGAAGGAAACATAGTACATGCTTTCCGAGATTGATGCTACTAACATCAGTCCACAAACATCATAATGTACTAGGTCTAGAATCTCCTTAGACCTATGCTTGATTCTTGAGAAAGTAGACCTTGGTATGCTTTCCAAGCATGCATTCTTTCCATACTCCTTGTTGCTCAATACTAAATTCCTGGAAGACCCGTTACTATCTCCCTCATAATAGGAAAAACCCTGTGATGCAAGTGTCCCATCCTCTTATGCCTTAACTCGCACAAGTTATCACTGTTATGAACTAGGGTTGAATAGGTTCACCCTACAATCTATAAAGATTACATTCTCTAACCCTTATTATTCTTGCTGTATTTGGGCTAGATTCCTTCGTTTTGATGAGGAATTGTTGGTTCTTGAACTCAACTGCAATGCCCTTATCCTTCATAACCAAAACTGAAAGACAGTTCTTTTCGAGATGTGGAACGAACAAGGCATTGCCAAAATCTAAAGAGTTACCTAACTCGAGTTGGAAGATAATAGTATCAACTCCTGCTATTGGGTACTTCTCATCATCACTAAGCTCAACTTTTACTCACATCCTACCTCTTTAGACTAGAAAATAATTGTCGAGCTGATGTCATATGATGATATGCTCCACTGTCCACATATGATACATTACATTCCTTAGAATCGTGTTGATAGAAAAGAAATATATTGTCGAGAAATCGTTCTTGATCTTGACAACAAACTTGTTCATATGAGTTTTTGCAGAGGCTGCTACTTGCTTCTGGTATTGCTTCCCTTTACCCTTCTTCTTATCTAGACACTATGATGCAAAATCACCATGCTTATGACAAATGAACCATTTGATTTTACTCATGTTCTTCTTTCCTGGTTGTGAGGATGACTCCTCACTCTTTCCCTTACCCTTGATGGGTCCTTTACCTCTGTCCTTATTTTTATGCCCAATAGGACTAGGTTTTTGTCACCACCCTTCTTGTTGGCTTTGACTCCATTTGAGTCTCCTCCTAGATACAATCATCCCATAGCCTTCCAAATTTATGAAGGTTCTCACGAGCACAAATACCTTTGAAAAATGGTTACCATGAAGCTGGGAATCCATTTAGTGTCATGTTCATGACCTTTGCATCTGCAACCTTCTCCTTGATTACTACAAGTTGATCGCAAATTTGTGTGTCCTTCATAAGGTAATGATCACTGAATCTGATTTGGTCGTCTCTATGGATTTGAGTTTGTTTTGCAGTATCATCTTTTTGTTTATGTTTTCACTCTAGGAGAGGCTTATCCATGCATCGAACATTTCTTTTATTGTCTTCTTCTTGGATATATGAGGAATCAAATGATCTTTATGGCATCGATGGTCATCCACTTGGCCCTCATTCCCTTCTTGTGAGCTGCCAATTGCCGTGGATTTGTAGGGAAAGGTACAACATCCTTGACAATATCCCATAGATCGTCCTCCTCCAATACGAGTGTAACTCTCACTTTCCATGATAAGAAAATTGAGGCGCCTTCTATTCTGTCCTTGAATATGAGGCTAGTTGAGGCCATCTCTGAAATATAATACACAAACTCCCAGATATGAAAATTTGACCTTAAAAGAAATAATGAAACCCTCTCTAACTGTTGGTATGTCTTTCTGGTAGTTGATTTATCGCTATAAATCATTGAGGATCTCAATTAAACAAATAAGCTCTGATACCATATGATTTTTTCAACCTAAGTGACTATTGTTCTAATGTTCTCACGCTAAATAACTCAAACATAATTTATTTACCAATAGAAAAGTAAATTTTTGAACTTTGCATCAATTACATAGTGTCCAAAAAACAAACAACGAACGAAATAAAACACTTACATAGGGATTTCTCCTTTAGACCAACTTTTCATTCCTTTGATCAAAGCTTACAAGGCAACCTCTACAACCTGATTTGCACCAGTGGTTGTATGGTCATTAAAATCACCTCAAACAATAGTGTATGACCCATGAAAAGAGGGTACAAGTACAACAATACAACTTGCTCTATTTATGCTTTTCCTGGACAACAAATCACTCTTTATCCCTCTTAATCACTAAATCACATTCTAGCAATATGCATGATGTGAATATGTATGGCTTGTCCATGAAGAAAAGGTAGCTACAATAGTGGTAAGGATTGTACGATGTGTTGTATTTGCTGGTCTTTTTAGCATATCTTCTCTTCTTTTCTTCTAGATGCACTCTTCCTTCCTCAAGCTCTCTTGCTCTATTTTTTGATATTATGGTAGTTGTGTGAGGTATTAACCTCCATGTGTAACCCTGACAAGAATAGAATATTCCGAGAAGCAAGAAAAAACCCTAAAGCATTGGACATAACCCTAGAAGACAAGTCGGCTAAAGGAAATGTTTAATATTGAGTATTTAGGCTCCAGAATGAGAAGTCATCCCATACAACTAAGAAGAAACAATATAAATACAAGATGCCATATCTCATTTGGCATATACAGTTCGAAACTGCAGAAGTGAAGGAGTGTGCACTGCAGAAGCTGGCTAAGTGCGCAAGTCTGGGGAGTAGCTGCAGTTGCAGCCACTGCAACCTGTATTCTCGGTTTAGGCTCATACTTTCTATTAGTTATGGTTTGGACTTTCTGCCTTGTGTGCTAGGTCTGGAGAGAGGTACTCTACATTGATTGGCTATTAGGCCTAGGGTTTTCTTCTAGAATCATTCTCTGTAAGGGTGAAGGTGCTCAGGGGTGGCTTTGGCCTATTGTTGGGTGACAATATTGCTATATTGTCTATGGTTAAACGAGCACATCTATTATATCTAACAATCAGAATCAAACTTGAAGAAACCCAGAAGAAGTAAAAACAAAAAGAAGTCAACAATCAAGAGGAAATTAGAAAAAGACTCGTGACACTTTGCATAAGGCAATAAGGATGCAGACGAAAGCCTGGATTCTCTTAGATGGAGGGAGATGATTATATAATTCCAAAAGAATAACATGCATTCATGCATGAAGTAAGGATTATAAGGGAGCTATTCCTAAATGATACGATCCATTGAGGATTATGAAGTTTTTGTCCATGTTCCAATTGAAAGTAGCATCCATGATAAAGTTTCTGTACGTGTTTAGTTTGACTCTAGGAGAAGTCTTCTTCAAAAAGAAGCCTTAAAGTATCCTCGGTTGTCAATCTACATCCATGATCCTATGATGAAAGGAATAAGTTGGAATATTCAGGGCCTGGAATCTATAGAAGACTCCACGGACCCAAGAGATAAAGTGAAACATGAGGAAGAACATGAAGATTCCAAGAAAGAAAGAAAATCTAGAACAACCAATTATTATACTGAGAATCACAAGACTACCAGTTTTGTTTGAACCCACTAGATGCAATCAAGCAGAAGTAATGGAAGATATGATGAAGAAAAATATATGTAAGAAATTGTGAAAAAGGATTATGAATGGAAGCATTGCGAGATTCTGAACTAGAGGTTCTTCTAGAAGGAGGAGAAGACAATGATAACAGCTTGTTCCCGTAAACTAGATATACCTCTATATGAGCTATTATATCTCTTGCAATATCCATGGATTGAAGTTTACATCAGTTGGTTGTAAAAGATTGTTCTTCCCAATAAGAGAATTTGAGGAAGAAACTTATGTAAAGCAATCTCAAGTTTTTGAGGTATACCAGAAAGAGACCCATGTATGAAGATATAAGAAGACCTTGTATGGATTCAAGCAACTTGATGCAAAGTATCTCATATACATCAAAAGCATGGTGAAAACTTTCTATGACAGAGACAGTGTATCAGAATAGTTACATAGAAGTTTGGGATGATGGATTGCTAATCCATGGAAAACTCTCATGATGACAGAAGAAGTGCTACTTGGATATGTTTCAGTTTGAGCCTTGCCACGATGTCATGAGCTAGTAGGAAAAAAAAGTGTCGAGTTCGACCATGATATATATTGTAATGATCAGAGCTACATGAAGCCTTCAAAGAAAACCAGTGTTCCATAACAGACCAAAGTACATTGAGATAAAGCATTACATTCTCCGTGATGAAGTCCAGAAAGAGAAGTGGTTCTCCAATATATCTCCACAGATGAGTAGATGACAGATATTTTGGTAAAATCTTTGTCCAAGATGAAAAGTTTGCAAACTGGGACTCGTGGAGATGACTTCCTTATTGAAAAAGGAAGAGATTACTCCTAGGTTGGAAGGGAGCACTAATGTGGTATTGATTTATGGAAAGTCATTTTTCGGTTCGAAAAATGGTCTAGGATGAGCAATTCATTTCCAGTTCAGAAACTGGTTTGAGATTTATGATTGACATGCATTCTCTAGTTCGAAAAATGGTCCAAATTGGACAGTAATTTTCATAATGAAAATGGTTCAATAGATTGTTGATGTACCATAGACAACAATTCCCCTTGTGGCTAGTGTGGGGGAATGGTCTAGGACAGTCATTCTTCTTGGAAGTCACTCTGAGTAGTGGTCAAGTAGAATGTTCCACCTCATCGGGGCAGTCATTCTTTCGAAGTTCACAGTTTCGAAGAATGGTCCATTTTGGAGGTTGGTGCAGGACAGTCATTTCCTTAGAAAATGGTTTGGACAATCATTCCCTAGGGCAGATTGATTCTCTCCAGGTTGCACTATGTTTAGTGCCGGAGGAATGGCCCAGTTAGGTGAATGGTCAAGGTTCAGCAATCAGAGACAGGCATTCCCTAGGGCAGACTCATTCTATCCAGGTTGCACTATGTTTAGTTTCAGAGGAATGGCCCAATTAGGTGAATGGCATAGGCTCAGAAAATCAGGGATATTTATTCTTCTATGCTTGAGAAGAATAGTCCATATATCCCATGGCTGATGTTTTACTTTCTAAGGGAAGATGCTCTTCCAGATATTATAGATGTGAGTGGAAGAATGGCTCAAATGACTCAGTTTATATCATGATATTGCTTTATGCAAGTTGATATAAGATGATATGATTGCTATGGAGATTGTATGTCTCTGGACAATAGATGTATGCTACTGTGGTGGATGTGTTCCACTGGTTGTGACTATGTGTCGTTGATTAAGTAGTTGTGTGCTACTTAGTGTGGTTGTGTACCACCAGATAGTAGTTGTGTACTACTATGGATAGACATAGTTGTGTTCTATTAAATGACATTATTCTGATTGCCACGTAGACTATCAACAGTGTTGAAAATGATTATAAGCTAGATGGATAGTCAGTGTGCTGATGGACATACATTCTCTAGACGAAAAATGATCCAGGACATTTATCCTTCTAGGACGTATCTCTGGATTAGAAGATTATTCCTTGTATCCCATGGCGTGGCTTATTCTTCTAGGACATATCTCTGGATTAGAAGATTAGTCCTTGTATCCCTTGGAATAGTTATTCTTCTAGGAGATATGTTCAGATTAGAAGAATGGTTCTTGTATCACTATGTGGAGTGAGTGACTTATTCAACATCATGCCTGACTACTAAGATGGAGTATGGCTTCGAGATATGATGTAGTTGATGCTATCAGATGATACTGATAGTGATGATGGTGCTCATGATCTAATAATGAGATAGCCTGTATGGCTATGATGATGCTACCAGGTTGAATGGTATGTTTGTGCTCAAGACCATTGCCTTCAATACCTCCCTAGCTAGGAGGGAGTGTTGATATTATGGTATTTGCATGAGGTATTAACCTCCACGTGTAACCCTAACAAGAATAGAATATTTTGGGAAGCAAGAAAAAACCCTAAAGCATTGGACACAACCCTAGAAGACAAGTCGGCTAAAGGAAATGTTTAATATTGAGTATTTAGCCTCCAGAACGAGAAGTCATCCCATACAACTAAGAAGAAACAATATAAATACAGGATGTCAGATCTCATTTGGCATATACAACTCGAAACTACAGAAGTGAAGGAGTGCGCACTGCAGAAACTGGCTAAGTGCGCAAGTCTGGGGAGTAGCTGCAGGTGCAACTACTGCAACCTGTATTCTCGGTTTAGGCTCAGACTTTCTATTGGTTATGGTTTGGACTTTCTGCCTTGTGTGCTAGCTCCAGAAAGAGGTATGCTACATTTATTTCCTATTAGGCCTAGGGTTTGCTTCGAGAATCATTCTCTGTAAGGGTGAAGGTGCTCAGGGGTGGCTTCTGCCTATTGTTGGGTGACAATATTTCTATATTGTCTATGGTTAAACGAGCACATCTATTATATCTAACACTCTTTTCACGTGTGTGAGATCTCTCCTATCTTGTCCTATTTATGCTTTGAGAGAGAATAACTAATCTTGTCAATCTTAGCTACCACCTATCTCATGATGAGATGTACAACTAAGATTAGCTCTTAATCTAAGTCACTAATGTTCTAGAACTTATATAACATTTCATTTAGATTCCTAAGACTAATTGACTTCAAAACATAAGACTTTCACTTATATTTTTTGTTTTTCAAGTTAATTTACAAGATAGAATTAGTGATCACCTTCCGAGTTGGTCACTAAAAAAATGTCTCGAACCACTTCTTGCACATTCACACTAAACTTGTGCAAGAAGTTATTTCTCGAGCTACATTTTTCAACATAGATGTCCTTTTTTATTGCTTAATTCAACACATATTTAATCAACATGAGGTTGCTTGGCATGCTTAAAGAGTACTTGAAAGGGGGAAACATATCTGGAGAGATGATTACTTGTCGAAGAAATCAAGATGCCCCTTAGTAACAAATATCAGCATGTCTTGTGCCACAGGTTGAGATAATGTGCTCGAAAGAGCAAAGTGCTAGGTAGGGGTACAAATTCTTAGAAGAAAAATCCCCAAAAGTTCGAACTTTATGTAGAAAGGAAGCCAAAATATGACCTCAATGCGAAAAGGATGGCTTCAAATTGTGCTTGGATAGTAGGTTGGGGTGTTGTATACTTGAATCTAATGATGCATCTAAGAAGGGTTTGAAATGTCTCAGTCCTGGGCGAATTGGTTTGTAGCAAGATTCATGAACCAGAGAGGTCTGTGGGCTGGATTATCATGCCCAAAAGATGAAACTCGGTCGCATTTAGGATCATATCCTTTGTCTTACCCACATGGATCGTCAATTGTTGGAAGTCACTAAAGCTGGCCAGGGCATTAAGTTGTCTCTATAGGCCCTACAAAGAGGAGGCTAACAGGATCAAGTCATTGATGTAGAGGAGCAAAGAGATAAACACATGGTGAAGGAGGCAACAACCATCGAGGGTATTTTTCAAGGACTCAATTTTTATACCGAAGTATAGTATTCTAGAAGAGTATTTTGGTTTGAAAAAATAACACATATAGATATGTATGCAAATATTCAATAAAAACATATAATTTACTATAAACTTGTAAATTTCGACGAATATTATCAATTTAATCATATTTTATGTAAAAACTAGATAAATTTTTAAAGGGAAAATGACCACTTGGGGAGTATATTAAAAATGGCCAAAAACTAGCCAATTGACAAAAATTAGCCTTGAGGTGCATATTCTCCAACCCATCTGAAAGTTGCAGGTGCAAAACTGTAGCATACAAATTTGAGAATGTGTTCCCAACTGTGATAGTTGGATAGTTTTTCAGATCTAAGTTGGCTTTCTATTTGAGAAATGAGTGAATGATTTGTTTGAACCATGTTCAGGGAAATCCTTAGCAAACAACATGATTAAACAAATCAACAATGTGTGACTTGAGAGACTATCTATCATGTTCAAGGAACTTGGTTGGAAGCCTTCCTCATTCATTGCCTTGTTCCTTGATTGATTTGTTGATGTATCTTTTAGAATAGGGTTGGAAAGATGGAGGGGATCCTACTTGGGAACATCATAGAGGAAGACTATATGGGAAAACATGGACCAAGGGTCTAAGTGTTTGGCAGAGGATGCAATGTTTATGGAAAAATGTGCATCAAAAGGTTTTTGGAGAGAGGAGGAGGAGGGATTTACAAATATCACATTTCCTTAGGGAAGGAACACCCACTTTCAATGATAGAGAGGTAAGATTTTTGGTTTGAGGTAGAGGGCTGCACAAATATTGGGTCTCCTTAGGGAAAGGAATGCCTATGTTTTATGTTGGAGTAGAAAACATCCAACATTTCTCTATCTTTCCCCTTTCCCTCCCTTGGGTGTCTCCTATTTTTTCCACCACTCTAGCTAAGTGGTTGTGGGGAAGCATTTAAGACCCCCTTAGCTAGGACACTAAGGGAGACCATTCAAACGTGATAGCTTGTGGGATTTCCCTAGATGAAGAAGGTGTCTCTTGTAGGTTGTGAGTGCCTTGATCCCATCATTGGAAGTACTATGGAGGCCCATAGTTTAGGTGTCAATCTCCTAAAGGAAAAGTGTATCCTCATATCTATATGATGTATGGACACCTTTGAGTTCTTGGTATGGGGATTGAAATCCCTAGACAAATAACCTTGTGGAGTGCAAAGTAATGGGAAATGTCAACATCAATTTTAGGAAATGGTCACCCTCTGACTCTTAGTGTTGTGCAAAGTGTGATGAGGTTGGGGTGAAATAACACACTACAATGTCGGCATACCGATGGTAAGGGGGCGCTACAACAAATATAGACCCATAAGAACCTAAGATGCTTATCGAGACTACCATGGAAACACAACCTTGGATAGAGTCCTTGGCATGCAAATCCATTGAACACTTTAGCACTATCAAAGTGACGTGTCTCCTGTCAGTGGAACCAATCCCAATGATACTCGTTGATCAAGGGTGGGGTTCACATGGGCCTTGCATGTGTCTCTATGAGAAAGAGGAGGTCTTGAGACCAAACCATGTCATGAAGTTTGTTTAGGGAAGACAAAAAGTCTCAATTGAAATTCCAACAAGAAATGGTAATGGTAGAAAAACACCCCTACCTTGTTGAACCTATCATTTAGACCAAGGGAAAGACCACCAAAAGGGGGGAGTCTTGTACAATTTCTTTGAGATCTTGGATGATTGCCCAATTTCCCTCTTTCTTGGTAGTTGTAACTTGTTCTATAGATTGTCTAAGATTAATTCCCTGAGCTCTGGTGAGGTTCACATTGAGAAAATTCTCGTGTGGGAGGGATGATATTCATCTCTTGGCTTGAAGGGCATTGAATTGGTCTCTTGAAGTTGTAAAATTGAGAAAGAGTACCAAGTTGGCGTGCATACATGAATGCTCAATGATGATATCCTTCAGACTTAGTGTGTTGTGAAGGAAGGAGGTGCTGCATTCTAAAGGATTTGATGGGGTCATGGGTGAATGGTGTCCACAAAACTTAAGGTGCAACTCCTTGGTTCTTATAGTGCATTCCTCTACAAGCTACGCTTGTACTAATTCATCAACTCTAGCTAGTAGGGGGTTGCTCCCTCCTTTGAACCACCTATACCCATGGATTTAGAGTCTATTGTTGTGTTTTTGTCTCTAGTTTAAACAAATATTGCAATGAATATTTTTGTTGTCTTGTTTAAACAATTCTTGCTTTGAATATTTTTGTTCTCTAGTTTAAAATTCTCTTGAATGTTTTTGTTTTTCGAGATTTGAAATTGGAGTCTGAGGGAATCCATAAGGGGTTTTTGATGGTGTTCATTCTCTTGATGTTTCATTTAACACACAAATTGTTTGAGGTCATGGATTTCTGAAGTGACTTGTTGTTTTCATTTTCAATTTGTTCTATTATGTCAAGCAAACACTTAATGTGAGCTGCCTAAAATTAGAAATCCATTCAAATTGTTTGAGGTCATGGACTTATGAAGTGACTTCTTGTTTTCATTTTCAATTTGTTCCATTCTGTCGAGCAAACACTTAATGTGAGCTGCCCAAAATTAGAAATCCATTGTCGCTGTGTTGTCAACTAGATGGGTGACTGTGATTGTAATTCATTTTTTGTTCACTATCACTGTTGCTCTACTCGTTCAAGAACCTCGTTGGTTAAGGGTTATATGTTCATTCTTGTAGATGGGATGAAGGCTTGTTGAAATGGGTAGATGATTAACCAAGGTATGCAAGGATGAACGTAGTGGGTGAGAAGGAAATATTGGTGGGGAGAGTTGGAGTCAGATTGAGGTTGAAGAGGAAAGGTTGAAAATATGGCAGAGTTAGGGAGGTCACAGAGGAGGTATTTGAGGTGGAATAAGGAAGGCCAATGTTGAGAGGGTCCACGGGAGGGGAGAAATGATTGACTTGTGGGAGATGGGTTTCAGTGACATCAGAAGAGATAGGTAGGAGGGAGGAGCCAATGAGGAAGGGAAGATCATCAAGAAGTAAGGGGTTAATGGGGAAGAGGACAAAGAGATGAGTGTCGTGGAGGTGGAAGCAGAAGGTGAGGTAGAGGAAACAGTTAACAAGGAGATTGACTTAATTGGGCATTCTCGGAATGTGCATGTGAGTGTAGGGAGGAGTTAGGGGCCCATGGTTGCACACATAGGTCGGGCTCTAGATTGATGGGTAGTTTTAGCATGTTAGGTGTCCATGGTTGGACACAAGTTTATGTAGGTGGGATCAAGATGGTGTGGTGCTCATGGGGAAATTGAAGATGATTCAGTAGATTGGGGGCCCAGGGCTATGTTTTAGGCCATTCTCTTTGTTTATATTATTAGTTTTTTTCTCTATTTCTATAGCTTCCCTAATAAGATGAGTATAATAATGATGTTTTTGGCTAGGATTTTTGTTTTGTCAAAACAGATGTGGTGCTAGGTGTGGTGAGAATATTTGATGATGGTGGGTTGGAGACATGGCTATGATTAATCCGGTTATGTGTTCTTTGAGATGGGTCTGGGTTGACTGGCCCATTTGGCTTTCCACACAAAAAAAGACTCTCATAAATGCATTGTTGTATAAGGGGAACAATCTTGTATTTTACAAAGTTTGAGGAATTCCCAAGGGTTTTAGGGGGTTTGAAATTAGTTTGTATGTTTTTATTTTCTTCATTTTTTTCCTTTTTTTTTCTCCATTTAATTCGATTTCTAGGTTGCCCCTCTCTTCTTATTTTAAACTGATATATTTTCTTTATTTTATTCCATTGTTTATTATCCTTGATTTAGTCAAACCTTGATTCTATCTTCCTATTTATAACTTCTTTGCATTGTTTCTCATTTTATGTTTGTATGCTTTTTGTTTCCTGGAGGATGGGCACATATTTTACCTGAAATGCATCTGACTACAAATTTTAACACAATTATAATCCATGAACATCACGGAGAACAAAGTTAATGTTAAACTTGTTAAACGTGTCGAATATTATCCATTTGTTAAAACACACTGATTCACATTCAAACCATCAATTCATTATTGTTTTTCATCAACATCCAATTTGATTCATAAGATTGTTTTGTTCTCTAAAATCATTTCATGGGCAGTCAATTTATTATAGTGATGCATTCAAATGATCCTAGTTGTCACGAAAATCCTAAATTCAAATGTATTCAAGAGTTTTCTTGATTCTTCTTATCCAACATTTAAGGTGCCTACAGGGTTCTTATCCCAGGGGTGAGGGATTTCCACTTTTCTGCCATGTTTTCTGTCAAGAAAAAATTCAAATCAACTCCTATTTTGTCATACGTGATGCTAAAGAATATAATTTCTACTTATCCAACATTTAAGGTGCCTTGAAGGTTTCTCATCCTAATGGCGAGTGATTCCTAATTTAGCCTATGTTTTCTGTCAGGTGACAATCAAAATCACCTCCATTTTTGTCATACATGAGGATAAATGGTAGAATATTGTAATTGTTTCCTCCACCTGTTGAAAAATGAAAGAAATCAAGATAAGAAAACAATATGCTTTCTCACCAAAAGCAAACATACATGGTTGAATGTGACAATGATGATAACAGTGATCATCTTGTTTTGATCAAGGTTGAATCTACTTTGCAAGATCTGATGTACCCAAAAATAGCCTAGACATAAATGCTAGACATTTTTGAATGCCGAATATTCTGGAACTGAGTCTTGATTCTCAGTCATCTCCTTAGGCTAAGAAAGCCCATGTTTTAGGTGACAAAACAAATGACATATAGTTGTTTGTTTTATCCAATTGAAAGGTTGAGAGGTGCAGATGTTGATGAAATAGACATAGTCTAGGTGTATGGATCTTTATAAAAGCATTTTTTGATAGGATGAGTGGTGTCTCTATCCAGTCAAGTAATGTGGGTAAAAAATGAGGAGAAAAACTATGGAAAATGTGGGCCCAACATCTAGTTTATCTTTCTTAGTCAGGACTTTGCTTGTGATGGAATTCTCAAAGGCGCTATCAAGAAATTGGTTAATGTTAGACCCTTCAAATATGCTATCAATTTTGGTGTAGCAATGGAAACTGTCGAGATAGCTACTTCCCAGATTAATACCTGAAAGGATGATCTTGTTCATGCTGACCATATGCCTACATAGCAGGTAAGTTAAGAATTTTATATTTCTCTTCTTTGGGAGGATTGCTGCAACAAGGGCATGTTAAGTTGGTCAAAGACATGACATGTAGAAGGTCATGGTGGTTTTCTGGACTCTTGGAGACTCAGAAGCAAAATAACAATTGCCAGAATTCTGTACTCCAAACAAATAAAGTTTCAAATTCGTTAAATTCAATTGTTGTTCCATCATTTTCTCTTCACTTTGACCAATTTTCAAGGCAGTTGGTTTCAGATTCAATTTTCAACACTGTTCTCCATACGATTAACCTTTAGGGTCGAATCCTTCTTTTTAATGATTGATTAGATCTAACTCGATTAATCAAAGATATGAGATGAACAAAGTTCATTTCGATTTTCAATTAAAATCATGAGCATGTATATTGTTTGATGATGAAATATAGTAGATGTGATGCATAAAAAAACATAATCATATTTGTGTATGATTGGTTACAAAACATTGCACTTCAACATTGTTTTTTCTAGTAATTAACTCCTTTACATTCACATCACATGGTGAGTTCAATTTGATCTTGTTGAATTTGAGTGTGCATGTTGTCTTGCAAATGGTGGTTAATCTCTTAGCTGAAATTGAGCAATAACAGATTGATTTTTGAGAGCAATGACTGGAACTTGGAAATTACCTATGTTGCACGGGGACCCGTCCCCCCCAAAAAAACCCACGTACCCGTCGTTCTCGCGTTTTGGGGACTTAGGGAACCTTAGGAAACTTACCCAAATTGTTGGGGACTCCATTGGGGACTCAGGGACTTGTTGGTCATCCCCAAGACGTTCTAGACAGATTTTAGGGACGTTTCGCACAGATTTCGGGGACGTTCTAGGTAGATTTCAGGGATATTTCAGGCATATACCTTCAATCTTGACAATCATGGAAATTGATGATTGGAAAAAAAGATCATTTTTCCCATCCATTATTTTTGTATTGCATTGAATCTAAATCCGTTGTAAAAATTGCAGCTCAAAACATGGGTTTTGGTATGATGGGTTTCAATTTGGGTTTCAGGTGATTTAAATATTGTATTTTCAGCAACAACATTACAACAAGTAAAGCTTCCATGTCAAAAAATAGGAAATGCAACATTTCAAAAGACTGATGCTTGTGGTTACTGCTCTGGTTCTCATTTTTCTAGTCATCTTGGCTTTTACATAGTGTACATGGGTTTCTAGGAGTCATTCAAGTCTAGTGCTTCTACCATCCCAACCTCAAGAATTATGAAAACAATAAGATAGTAGTGACTTCAATTGGGTACTAAATGTTTGAATAAATTCCTATTCAATCACCTTCTTAATCTGAAATATGAATCTAATCTCTTTACATAACCAAAGTGTTTTATAGTGGTTTTCAAGACAGCCATACAAATCTACAAAACCTATTGAGAAGGGAATGCCTTTTATGTTTTAACATAATCATCATTAACAAGAAATATGAGGAAGAAAAACTACTATAGGGACAGTTCACACTTAAGTTTCCTAAAGCTAAATTGCATTTTGCTCAAGTTTCCTAAAGTTAAACTGCATTTTGCTCTTGTCTAGCAGCCAATAATGGAATGCCAGTCGACCCTTTTTTAAATTGCTCAATCTTTTTTTGAATTGGCCAAGTGTA
>SNQJ01S0078114.1:0-11785 GCA_010110895.2 Picea sitchensis
ATGCCGTTGACGAATATTGAAGCTATTCATAGTGTTTTTTTTTTAATTCAAAAATTGGGTTGCCTCTGCAGTATCGCTAGGAGATGGATTTTTTCGATGGTGAAGGCGCTGCAGGGTTGGCAGTAGATCCTTTCCATTGTAGAATCAATGGAAATAATTCATTAGGGGAAATTCATGTTCAATTTGAACTACTCTCTGGTTTTTGGTCTGTTGTTTATTATTATGTTGCTCAAGTTCCATTCAGTCATTCTAGAATTCACTGATGGAAAGATTGAAGTATTTGATAATTTGTCAACTTTTGTTAAGGCTTATTTAAGCTGATTGATAATTCTACATCTAGGCTATATATGTAGATCTTCTGGAGACAATTTTGTTAAAGTGCATTGAGCAATAGAATCGTGTTTTGTAGTACATCTAAATTTTTGGTTAATTGGACAACGAAATTATTTAGTTTTTATTTCAAAATCCAAGACACTGTAGAATTTCTGTTGATGCTTTTATGATTGGCCATTTAAGCTGATTGATAATTCTGTATATAGGCTGATTTAAGCTGATTGATAATTCTACATCTAGGCTATATATGTAGAGTAGGAGACAATTTTGCTAAAGTGCATTGAGGAATAGAATCATCTTTTGCAGTTCATCTAAATCTTTGGTTAATTGGACAATGAAACTACTTAGTTTTATTCTAAAATTCAAGACACTGTAGAAAATCTGTTGATGCTAAAGTGCATTGAGGAATATAATCATGTTTTGTAGTTCATCTAAATCTTTGGTGAATTGGACAACATGCTAAAGTGCATTGAGGAATATAATCATGTTTTGTAGTTCATCTAAATCTTTGGTTAATTGGACAACAAAAATACTTAGTTTTTGTTCCAAAATCCAAGACACTGTAGAATTTCTGTTGATGCTTTTATGAGTGGCCATTGTTCTGCAAATCTCCTTTTTCTATTTGCAATATCGATTTTACAAATAATTTCTTGTCCTAGAAGTACTTTTTCAACTAAATTTCGTTTGTATCAATAATCATTTTGGCTCTTAATTTTTATGGCAAGCAAGAATTGGATTGGATACTAAGCATTTTGTAATGGCACATTTATCCTTTCCTTATATTGAAAATTTAAAGCTAATCTTTGAGAGGAAACTTCCTCGTCTATAAAAAAAGATGAAACTGTAGGGAGCCTTTGGAAGGCAGAGGCAAAGAAGTCATGCGTAAATATAACCAAGCCTTTTGCCTCATTTCTATGCATGCATTTTCTCATTACTAATAGACTGAGATATGTCTTACGAGGTCATAGTCAACTGTTCCAAAACCTATAATTGGTTTATGAATCTGTAGGGCCTACAAATAGAATGCTCAACTGTTCAAGAACCCAGAGCAGAGAATGAGTAATTGTTTTAATTTGCCATTTGCATCCTGGCGGCTTCAATTTATGCTCCCACAACTCATGCTATTTTACTACTGATGGAATGCCATTTTCTCTGAACTAACTTATTTTAGTTGGTTTGATTTGTGCCATTAGAAGCAGTTCATTGTTTTCAAATTGTCATGCTGTTTTGTGTTCGCTAATAAAGTGTTTGAAATGGCATTTTCCACCCATTGCCAGAGTTAAGGGATAAGTAAGGGTAGTAGACCCTTCATTATCAAGTAGGTTGTTCAACATAAATATTTTTTAAATGTACACTACCACCCCCTTTAGAATGGTAGGGTGAAGGTCTGCATTGTGTACACAAATACACACCTTATCATCCTGGCTGTGGTTGTGTGCATTTGCGTTGACCTTTTAGTTAGGACCAGCCATTACACAGTTCCACACCTTCACCAACCAATGCCCATCCCTTGGGGTTCCTTGGGTACTGACAATATCAAGCTGTTTTAATTTAGTGTCAGTGTAACCCCTTCTTACTTGACTCAAGTTGACCTTTCAATTGACACCACACTTTAAGTTGACCTTTAGGGCAAATCCCATGGCCACTAAACCATCTCTGTGAACCTAAAAGTTTCTGAGGTCGTTGAACCACATGGTCAAACTTCAAGTCGAATTCAAACCTTAAGGGTGAACCTTAAGATAAATTAGGGCTTTTTATTTTGTTTTTCATTTTTATAAATTATAAAAAAAGTTATGCTAACCCTAAAGCCATTGACTTAGAATCTTCTTTGCACTTTTCTGTTCACTCAATCAGTTGACCTGCCTCCATTGCTCATCCTGCCAGCCCTCGCTCCATTGCTGCCGGCCCTCAACCTTGCTAACTTGAACCCTCGGCCTTGCGACTGCTCGACACCAACTGTAGTCTTGATTCTCTGCTCAGTGTGAATTCAACCCTCCATTACCTTTGCAGATGGATTGTATACCTGCTGGGTTGATGGCCCCACGAGCCACAAAGACTTATTTTGTTGGAGCCTGTGAGCCTGCTGCCATTGCTCTGGCCAGCCTCCAGGGGATTTGCCATAGTTGTAGCCTTTGCCATGACCTACAACTCAAGCTGTATACTGTAGCATGTGCCACAGCCCAGAGGATTTGTATCAACGGAGCAATCTCCATTGTAGTCTGACTCTGTAGACTATATCCAAGTGGCCAAGCCTCAAAGGGGTTTTAAAGTTGATATAATTATATATATATTGAAAAATGTATATAGACAACCTCATATGAACCTCATTGAAAAATTCGAATTTGAATAGAACCTAATCGTTGCCAAAACTGAACTCGAACCCGAGCCATGTGACTTAGCTCAGGTGTGATCGTCTAGTCAGGTTCAGTCACCATTGACTATGCATTTGGTCGTTATTATGAAAACCAGAAATCATATAATTTTACTTTAAATCACCATTGCGAATGAGAAGCCAAAGAGGCTTCTGACCTCCTGTGGAAGTTAATTTGAACATATTATGAAAATTAGCATATCAAGCTGTTTCCAAAGGAAGAAGAAACTTGTCCATTAGTCTCAGAGGTCTTTAAATATTGTTTAAGAACAAAGTTAAGTCTGTCTTTTAGTCTTGTTTGAGAATAAAGTTAGTCAGAAGCCTATTTTGCTTCCTGACATTTTGCGATCTATCGATTGTAATGAGCAGAACCATCTGCGCTTGAGGTTGGTATAGTCTGTTTTCTAGTCTGGTTTGAGAATAAAGTTGATCAGTAGCTTCAATGTATATTTTACTTCCTGGCTTGATTTCTTTTCATTGTTGATTAGTTGAACTTGAATATTTTGCAATCTATCATTTGTAATGAGCTGAACCATATGCACTTGAGGTTCTTTGTAGCATATTCCATGAGTAGGGTCATCCATTAGTAGTCTCTGCTGTCACTGCAATTAACCAATATTCCCTCTAATGGTATCCAGAAAGTTTCACTTGTCTCGCATTAGAAATCAAGGGAACACATTGATTCTTTGAAATACGGGAACAAACACATTGATTCTTTGAAATATGGGAACAAGGAGGTTTCGGGTTGATTCTTTTTAAGTATGAGAACAAGAAGCTGAGGGTGGAGTCTATCTAGAAAGCAAATGATTTTTGTTTAAGGTGGCTGACAAAGACCTTTTTATATCAAATAATATATTCTTGCTTTTTAGCCTTCATAGTTATCTAATTGGTATTTCTCTTTTAAACCCCGGAGAGAAAGCTAGATCCAGTTTTTCTCTTGAACTCTTTTTGGTTTGCCATGTCCGGTTTTTCTTCAGATTCTTCCGAGGAAGATAAATCTCGTCTTTTTAAGACGTGGAATAGAAATCATTAACAGGTATTTAACCCTTGGGATTTATGCTCTTCTGCTGCGCGTGGTTTTACAAGACTTTTAAAGGTTCGGCCATCTTTTAGCTGTCATAATTCGTTTTTCTTCTTCTCTTCTGGATTGGCTTCCAAGGACCTTTTTCTTTTGAAGAGGACATCTTTTATCTGTCATAATTCGTTTTTCTTCTTCTCTTCTGGATTGGCTTCCAAGGACCTTTTTCATTTGAAGATGACTGTTTTTGGCTTCTTCATGTGATGTTTATTTCTATACGAAGCCTTGCACAACATAACATTTCCGCCAGAGTGGGGATTGTTTATTTTGGGAAAGTGTTTCCCAGAAAATTCTGAGTACATGAGGATATTATTTATCATCACCACATAAATGAAGAGGGAGTTTTTGCATTCTTACCCAAGTTGACAGCCTCGATCTTTAGAAGTGGGATTAAGTCAAGGTGTCAAGATTTGACGTGAAGAGCCAAGTGTCCCAAAGCCAGGGCCTATTCTCAATGAAAAGAAGCTTGCTCTTTTCTGTAGAAAAACAAGTGTAAGTTTTTTGGAACAGAACTGGGTTTCGAAGTTTTGATGTCCAAGAGTCCCAAGGCTCCTAAATCTACTTCTAAAGATTATAAACAGAAAACTAAAACAGCTATAAATCAACAGCTTAGACCTCTCTTGAAAAAGGCAGAAGCTTTGCTACAAGAAAGCTTAGTTTTGGGAGGGATGGTTCTTATTAGCAAGTAAAATTCAAGTGATTTTGTGCCTGATTTCAAGGGGCCCTTCGGAAGAACTGAACAAACTTTGGGTGAGTCTCCTAAGGTACATAGGTTCCTCTAGCCATGACCTGCTAGTGTGAGGGTGTATTCCTCTCAGGTAGGCCCAGTTTCAACAACAGCCAAGAAGTGTCATCTAGCCATGACCTGCGGCGAGCAATATCCAGCCTGCTATGCAGCATTTAATGCTGCGGCAGGTGGATTATAGGTCACCATGACCTGCTAGTATGAGGCTGTACTCTTGGGTAGGCCCACTAGTTTTGTTTCTAAACCCTGTATAGCTTCAAGGAAAGCCAAGAAGTTGTGGTGTGGGATCTTTTACATACCTTCATCTTCTATTGCCTGCCTAGCTGTAGGAACAACAGTTGCCAGATGAGAGCTTAGATGTTGATAAGGGCTAGGGATGCGCCCATCTTTTGAAGCTTGCTTAGCTGTAAAGACAACAAAATCACTGACTGGGAGTTTGGACTCTACCTAAATGTTGTGCTGAGATGGAGAGGGAGGAGAGGAGATTTTTTGTCATATATAATGAGAATTTAACAAAGCAGATAAACTGTCTAAAGAAGCTTTGCGTCTGCAGGAGGGTACCTTAACTGAAGATGAATTCAGAGGAGAGAGGCATTCACCTTTCAGCTTCAGATTTTTTTTGTATTAATAAAACATTGCAAACAGTTCACGATGAAGAGGTGTTTCAGACCATATATTTGTAACCTTAGAGGTACTTACAGGATATTAGGGGTATGTATGTTCATTTCTGATGTTGATTTTAGTGTCTTTCTGATACTAAAGGAGCACTCTAATTATGTAGACTTAAGGCTATTTCTGATGCAGACATTGTAGAGATAATTCCTTATCCCTTGTTTTGAGTCTGTCTAGGACAGCTAAATGTGTATTTTGATTTAGAACCCTGAAATGGAGATTTTATAACTATGCATTTTGTTCAAATACACCAGCTTGTAGATTATGAAGCTATAGAAAGCGGTGGCAACTTTTGCTTTTGAAGAGGTAGAGTTGGTGTTCAAGGAATGTTGGAAGAAAATCGAAATCTACTTTTCCATTTGAATCCAAATGTAAGAAAGATGATGAAGAGAAAAAATTACAAAATGTGAGTTATATAAAATTATATATTGAATATAAAATATCAAATACGAAAGTAGCATACATTGTCTTCAAATACGGGGTTAAATTAATTCATGATGTCAAAATTTAGATAGATGTTCATGATACCATCAAAGAGGTTAGATTTTGCATTTTCAATCATGTTTGATTTTTTCCCAATCTCTGCTTCTGTGTTAACTATGGTAACTATCAAAGTGATAAAAGGTTGGATTTTGCATTTTCAATAATGTTTGATTTATTCTCAATGTGCCTATGTATAACCAGAGAGATTGTTTCCACTATTATTTGGGAGTGGATGTTATGGTGGTTTTAATTAATTTGATTGGTTGATTGCATAACTTGTAGGAGTCTTAAGTTGACCTTGTTTCAGCAAGGACGTTCAACCGAGAAACCGTATTTGCATTTCAAAAGATTTTCACGTGTTAGCGTTAACATAATTAGTATTCAGAAAGTTTTGGCAAGGAAGTTCAAGTAAGAAATCTTATTCAAAAATGTTTTAACCTGTCAGAGTCCACAAAATTATTATTTAAAGGAAAGTTCAACTCAGACATCTTATTCATTTCAAAAGATTTTCATGTATCAAACACTACAGGATTTTGTTTAGAGATTGTTTCGAGACTGATTTATGATAATGAAAGTATTGTGGTTTTAATTTAGTTTGATTCTTGGATTGCATGACATGAAGAGTCTTAAGTTGGCAGAGTATTTCAGCCAGGAAGTTTAACCAAAAAACCATATTTGCATTTCAAAAGGTTTTCAAGTGTCAGAGACTACAGAATTCTTTAGAGGTTTTCAGCCAGAAGTTCAACTAAGAAATGCTATTTGCACTACAAAAGATTTCCATGCGTGAAACACTACAGAGTTGTATTGGTCCTTAGATTGAAATAACAGCTGGTCGATGGTATTCAACAAGTGGGGATCAGACATATAACAATCATATCCCTTAGTAGAAAATACCAAAATATTTTTTTCAAGACTAGCTCTCACGAGAGAGGAAAACTTTCAAATTCAAATATTTTACAGGGAGATTGACGAAGTTAAAAATTAATGTCTAATTTGGTTTCATAATAGACATCACAATTAATATACCGAAGGCATTTTGTGGATAATTAATTTATAAAAAGGTTATTTAAAATAAAATTTGTTTCCATAGGATAGAAATCACAATTAATAGATTCCGTACTATGGTTTATTAGAGTTAAGGAGGATTTTGGTATTTTTCCTTAGATTTCAATTCTGTCCATTCTGTCCAGGGGTCTATATGATTAAACTGAAATCCTGATGATGATACAACTCGTGGTTGATGACTGGATCAAACATGATTCTATTTACCGAAGTCATATCTAACGCGCTCCAAAAAATTTCCATAGGAAAATGAATATGGCAGTCAATATCCCTAAAAAACATTCTAACTAAAAATATGAAAAATAAATTTCCATGGGAAAAAATATGACAGTTAATATGCCTAAAACATTCTAACTCTAAATATGAAAATGAACTAGAATTTGACTTCCCATGTGGACGTTATAATTAATATTCCACGGCGTTGTCTAGCTCTAAAAAGAAGGGTGTTTAACTAATGCAATGTTAGAATTGTTCCTTGGATAAGGAACATAATTGTTATTTAGTCAGTCAAGTACTTGACCTTTATTACATTGGTTGGTTTTGTTGACCTTTATCACATTGTTTGGTTTTGTTGACCTTTATCACATTGTTTGGTTTTGTTTTATTGGTTAAGCAAGATTTTAGTTTAACTCGTTTATCATATTGGTTGTTATTTTTTAAGCAAGATTTTAGTCTCACTAGAGTTAGAAAGAGTTGGTATTTTAGAAAGAGTTGGTATTGAGAGCTTGTTTTACTTTTTAATTTTTATAAGGGTTTATTTTACCCTTCAAAAGTGTTAGGTGCTTAAAAGTCTTATTGGACATGGGAAGGATGTAACCACACATTTTCAATTTAAGAAAGTAAAGAAAGTAATGGATATAAGTTATTAAAATATTAAGTCTCATTTTAATTGTTTTTTTTATGTCATTGACTAAGATATCATTAATACCATATCCAACTTAGGTGGGTATATTAAATTTGCCATGACTCATCTATTAATAACTCCTTTTTCTTTTAAATATTATTATCAATTTCTCTTATTATGAATGTTTAAGGTGGGCATATTAAATTTACTTTTCACTCATCTATCATTAACCCATTTTTCTTTTAAACCTTATCAATTTTCCTCACTATTAACACATTTCTCTTTTCTTATCAATTTTACTTGCTATTAACACATTTCTCTTTTAAGACTTATTGATTTTCCTTACTATTAATATGCCTAAGGCATTTACTACCTCTAAAAGTATGTAAATATCCATTTGAATTAAAATTTGGCTTTACACAATGGATATCACAATGAATATATCGAGGCATCTCTAAAAAGAGGAGTATTTACCTATTAAGGTATATTGTTAATTAGTTAGTTAGGGTACTCAATCAACCTTTAGTACAATGGTTGGTTTTGGCATTTCTCAATCAAGATCTTAGTCTTGAATTATGAATTATAAGAGGGTTTAAAAATAAGAGTGTATATAATAAGGTGCATTGCTAATTAGTTAGTTAGGGTTTTCAACCTTTACTAGTGGTTGGTTTTGGCATTTTGGTTTAAGAAAGATTTTAGTCTTGAATTAGAAGGGGGTTGGCATCGAGATCTTGTCTTAATAATATAGAAACTTATAAAATGTGAATTTGGGGTTATATTTCCCTAAAACAATATAGGAGCAATGAATCTATGAGAGGGGAAATAGAGGTAAGTTCAATAAATATTATTTTATCAATTATACCAAGTGTTTAGTTCCAAATCCTCTATATTATTATTGTCTTATGTGCCATATGTGATTTTCCTAATTGTTAAAACACTTTAAAAAATTTCAAATAAAAATTAAACTTAAGTCTTTTTGTTTTTGATCTTTTAAAAATAAAATATGAAAAATTTAGGAATATCGTTCTTTCTTGAATAAAAGATATGATTGTTATATCTTGACAAGGCGAATCCATTACTATCCTTTAAAAAGTTTTAGTCATCTAGATCGACGGTTCTCGCAAATTCAAAGTTCTAAAGTTGCGTGAGGTTTAAACAAAAGAAAACTACGAAGTCACTTCCGGACTTCGTGATTCAGGAGTTTCAAACTCAAGGTGTGTAAAGATCTAAATACCCTGAAGTTGCGAAACTCCAGAGTCTCAAAGACATGTTCCCGCAAACTATTTTTAAAATAGATCTACCCACGAGTCATAGGTCAGCTGTCAATCATTATTTGTGTTGACACATGGCACTCATTTTGGGCACTTTTGTCACATCATTCACACAATTTTAGGTGATATGTGTCACTCACTTTTTATGACACGTCATCAAAAGTGACATCATCATTGCCACATCACTCTGGGAGATAAATCAACAATAGATTCAAAAGAGCATCGGAGCACTCGTGATCATGATAATAAATCACTAAAGATTAATGAACTTAACATGTTTAAATAGCTGTGATTAACGATAAGTAATCCCTCCGTGAATTCAGCCTTCGAGAGATATCTATTATTTTGCATTCAAAACTCTCGAATGTCGAACTATCGAAGTACTCACCTCACATACAAACTCACTATCTCTCAGAGCTCCAGAGTTTCGGAGTCCCGAAGTACTTAAAATAAAAAAAATGACCTTAAACCATGACCAATTAAAATGAAAAAGTAATTAAGGGTTGATTAATTGCTCTGTGAATTCGACCTTCGGAAGATAACCATCATTTCACATTCAAAACTCCCAAATGCCGAACTTCTGAAGTACTTTATCTTAATCATGATCATTAATAATATGTCCAATTGGCCAGGGTAAAAGATTGAGAAAAGTGCTGCAACCGCCAGGTAATGAACTCGACATATTTTAGAATGATTACTCTGTCAATAGATTAATGCGAGGGTATCTAGATGTTAATATTTTTGTAAATAAAGACATTTCAAACTTCAAAGCATTTTGCCATTAACATCCAAAATTTTCGCATTCAACATTTTGAGCTCACAGGTTTTGCTTTTCACATGAGGATTAACATCAACTTTTGAAAATCATGACACCACGTAAAGCAGAAAAGAAGCAGGATTCATTGACTGAGGAATCAAACCCAAATGTAGATCTACTTTCATATACTATTGCTCAATTGACAGATGTCATCAAATCTTGGAAGCATGTTTATGACATTTTAGAGCAGGAAATTATACTCTATTATGATGATTCAGCGTAAGAAGAGAATGAGACATTTTTAGCTAAGCTAAGGCATGTGGCTAAGTCCGAACTACACAGAGTTGTTGCTCGGCCAAAACTAATGCCGTATACCGATATGATAAGCTGGGCCTTATAACATGTGGATATCCCAACGAGAACCATCTGCAGTCACCAGAAGACCATCGTCGACTCTTTTCGACCCGAGGACATTCAAGTAATGTACAAATTAGCTCCTAGCCCCAAATATGCTTACAATGCATAATTTATAATGAAGTTCGAGGATGAGGAATGCACTAAATATGACAGATCTGTCCATGATATAGTAAAATCCCGGTGGGGAAATCAAAATAAGTTCAAAACTGATATCTAGGGTATATATATTCTACAACCTCTTGTGATGCTCATATCTTGTACATTGCCATGATGCTTTGTAGAATGTTTGGTAAGAAATTTCCTACGCACTTTACCATAGAATGGGTTCCCATAATCCATGAGGTTGCTAAGGGATATACTTTTGATTGGGGAAAAATGGTGTCAGATAACTTAGCCAAGCAAATTGGGGAGTACAAAACTAAAGGAGAACATGCTCCTTTCTATATGTCTGCATATATTATGGATGTAATTTATTTTAGGACCCCATTTCCTCTTATGAATTGGAGCTGGACTTCCACTGTCGCTCAACCCATACATTTTTATCATTCTAAGTTATGGGAGGAAATTTCAGAGGACTTTTTTTATGAAATTTGTCATAACGTGGTGATCCCAATTCATGAATTTATTTATGGATGGCCTCCCCCTAGAATTTAAGAGCAAATCATTGGAAATTTAGGTTCCATTGCAGATTGGTATATTGAGGAAAGCTTCTGTTATATTAGAGTGTTCGATTGCGAAGCTACGGAGTCCCAAAGACATGTTCCCACAAACGTATTTTTAAAATAGATCTACCAATGAGTCACATCATTCGCTCGATTTTAGGTGACACATGTCACTCACTTTTTATGACACGTCATCAAAAGTGACATCATCACTGCCACATCACTCCGGGAGATTGTCCTTCAGGAGATAGATCAACAACAAATTCAAAAGAGCTATGGAAATCACTAAAGATTGATAAACTGAACATGTTTAAGTAGCTATGATTAATGATAAGTAATCACTCCATGAATTCGGCCTTCGTGAGATATCTATTATTTTGCATTCAAAACTCCCAAATGCCGAATAACCGAAGTACTCACCGCACATACACGCTCACTAACTCCCAGAGCTCTGGAGTTTCGGAGTCTCGAAGTACTTAAAATAAATAAGTGACCTTAAACCATGATCAATTAAAACAAAAAAGTAATCAAGGGTTGATTAACTGATCCGTGAATTCGACCTTAAGAAGATAACCATTATTTTTCATTCAAAACTCCCGAATGTTGAACTGTCGAAGTACTTTATCTTAATCATGATCATTAATAATACGCCCGACTGGCTAGGGTAAAAGATTGAGAAAAGTGTTGTGACCGCCAAGTAATAAATTCAACAGGTTTGAGAATGATTACTCTGTCAATAGATTAATGCGAGGGTATCTAGACGTTAATGTTTTTATAAATAAAGGCATTTCAAACTTCAAAGAGTTTTGCCATTAGCATCCAAAATTTTCGCATTCAACATTTTGAGCTCACAGGTTTTGCTTTTTACAGGAGGGTTAACATCAAATTTTCAAAATCATGGCGTCGCGAAAAGCAGGATTCATTAACTGAGGAATCAAACCCAAATGCAGATATACTTCCAGATATTATTGCTCGATTTGTTAGAATATAATTGATGTGCTCGTTTTACCATTGACAATATCACTATTGTCACCCAACCATAGGCCGAAGCCACCCTCCGAGCACCTTAACCTTGACAGAGAATCACTCC
>SNQJ01S0078114.1:11795-46314 GCA_010110895.2 Picea sitchensis
AGTGGGGGCCCCCAGAGGGCCCATAGTGATAATAGTGGAGGCCATTCAATGTAAGGTGGACTAGGTCCACTATATTATTAAATAAGGCCCACTATGGTAGTTAGATATAATAAATGAGTAGTTAGATATAATAAATGTAAGAGAACTTCTTAGAAGGTTCTACTTCTGGAAGATTCCTCTTCTAGAATGTTCTTAGGTGATGGTAGCACTATATAAAGGGGTTCAAACAATGTAATGAGATATGAAGAGAATTATTGTATTGTGAGTTTTAAATCAATAGGAGGATGCCCCCTTGAAGAGACAAGTGAGTAGAAGAGGATCCCTTCCATAATAGGATCCATTGTATGGTGTTGCCCTACCTCAAGGGTTTGATAGTAATAAATGATATTTTGCATATTGTTCTTGTATATCTGTTGTGGTAATTTTGTATTCAGTCTTTGGTTCTTAACACTGCCCAACCCAAGGAATGTACCCCTTCACTTATAACAGTCCCTCGGGTGTCCCATTCGTTTATTAGGGTCTCTCTGGCACATGTAGCTAGGAATCTATCAGCTATGAACTCAAGGGAACTCACTGCTAGGAAAAACTGCTAGAAAACAACAACAAACACTTGTTGTTTCAGTGCAACTCACTCAGAATTTCACTCTTCATGCCTGACAACTGGGTTCTTTAGTATTCAGCTCCAATACGCTCCAAATATGCTCCATTTTCCCTCCATGGCTTCTTCAGCTCCAAGCTCTCTTCTTGCTACTCATGCCCAAAAATTGAATGCGTAAAAATTGTTGTAACTACCCATACAAATTTCCTCTCCTTTTGCTTGTTTACTTGACTCACATAGCTCCCATGTGCCCAATAAATTTGGGATGTTACCACTTATCAACCCTCTATGATTGGATTTGGGAACACTTAATCAAAATTTATAAGGTTCATACACCAATAACAAATTTAAGAAAAATGGTTGAATTAATATACATGGGTAATTCCCCCTTGGAGTCCTCTTGGCCATTATCCTATAATCTCCCTTCTCTTGTGGATTAATTCATCCCCCATCTCTGTCCATGTCCCCTTAGCAGTTGGCATAACATTTTATTATTAAAACATTGAAATACAATTCACATATACATTGCTTGGATGTAGCCACACATTGTATCTACATTAAGCATTAATTAAGCCGAGGATTATAGTGGGGATGCTACATTTCCCCTCCCTTACAATTATGTGTCGTCCTCCATGCACACTCTACCGATATACCTATATGAAAATTTACATTACAATACTTAGAAATAAAATTCTGCAATTTAACAACTCCAACAACAGTTCCAATTATAATCTCTCGTTCCTCTCAACTTGTTGACCCAATGAATGCACCATTCATTTATGAGGGTTAACCCAACGGATGTAACATCCGTTTATTAGGGCTAACCCAAGGAATGGACTATTCTTTTATCAATCCCCTAGTGCAGTTGGCTAGGAATTTGTGTAGTTGGATAGGACTATGAGATGTGGTTTCAAGACTCTAGCTGCTCAAAATAGAGCCTTGCATTCTATTTTCTTCAAAATTGACAAAAGATTGCGAGTAATCTTCCTGCATGTTTTCTTCATGATCCCATGTAGCATATTCAGGATCGTATCAAGTCCATTAAACCTTTATCATCCCTATGGCCTTATTCCTGAGCACTTTGACTTTCCAGTCCATGATGCATATTGGTTCCACTCGAAAATCCCCTTCGTGCTCCACCTGGATCACATTCCAATCAATTATGTGGTTAGGGTCAAACACATATTTCTTTAATAATGACACATGAAATACATTATGCACTCTCATGGATGTGGACAATGATAGCATGTATGCAACTGGTCCTATCTTTTCCAATATTTCAAAAGGTCCACAATATCTCGCTGCCAACTTTGGGCAACTTCGTAATCTTAGTGAGCTTATTTTCGCCTTTACTTTTAAGAACACACGTTCTCCCACTTTAAAATATCTAAACACTCTATTATTGTTTGCATAACTTTTTTTCCTATCATAGACAACTCTCAAATTATGCTTGATCTTTGTCACCGCTCTTCCATTTCCTTTAACAAATCTAGCCCAACAACTGTTCAATTTGTTGGATTATCCCAACTCATTGGTGTGTTACACTGTAATATACCTTACATATATTACAATGTTCATTAATTACTAATTAAATCATTAATGTAATAAATATACTTTTCATGTAAAGTCACGTCTTTTTAGACAAAAAGACCCGAATCTACTCATTTACATATATTTATACACATTGTTGTATATTGAATAAGAAATCGAATAATAAATATTAAATATATATTTTATATATATCCAGTTTCATGCTTCCAAGTGGTATCAAAGTGAAACATTTGTCATCAAATTCAAGTCACATGCCTAAGTATGGAAACCATGAATGCAATATTTGAAAATGTGAAAAACATTGTGGAGAATATAAGTGACACTCTCGAAGAAATGAAGAATTCTGTGAACGAAATAATGCAAAAACGATCAGAGAAGGAAGTCTTGGCATACTTAAAAGAGAGGGTTTTTCGAAAAAACCAAATCTCACTTCAATAAGAACATCAAAAGAGTCCCTCCATCACCAAAACAAACCCTGAGGTCACTAAGCTAATTCCTTCATCCTCCTTACTGCGCAACATTAATGGTAATACTAATGATGATAGTGACAAATTTAATTGTAGTGTGGAAGAAGATGAAAACAACAAAGAGAAAGACAAACACAACGTGGATAAATATGAGAACCACAATTTCTTTCAACACATTGCTTTTGATAAGAAATATTATGAAACCCCCGTTGAAAAAGATCTGGGTTACAACACGAGTGGTTTTGATATTGATGATGGTGGTTATGATGGAAGAATTTCACAGCTAGATCGTTCACATCTTTGATATAATTCAACCATGCCATACACATCTGGCTTCCAAAATTCAACTTGTAATGGCAATGGAGTAGTTGTCCAAGAAGAAGGAGAATCCTTAAATGTTAATGAGCCTCATGTGCAAGTGCCTTTGAATGATAATAATAATAATGGCGATGGTGTAGTTGTCCAAGAAGAAGGGGATTCCTCAAAATATAATAAGGACCAATGCTCCAACTTCGAGGCGTGGGGCATTTTACCTTCCATGAAAAAAGGAAATCCAAATAGAAAAACATTGGTTTTGGATTTGGATGGAACGTTGGTGCATTTGAGTAGGATGCCCATGCCCACCGGCTATGATTATTCGATCACCTTTGAGAAACAACGTGTGACACATTCATATTAAGTGTTGAAGAGGCCAAGGGTGGACAAATTTCTATAGCATTTGGGCTCCACAAGGTTGTATGAAATTGTATTGTTCACTGCAACATCCAAAGAATACGCCGATGCTCTGGTGGATGCACTGTAGGATTCATTTCCTTCCACTGCCACAGGGTTGCATGAAATAGGTATTATATCATGCCTCCCTTTTAGTCCTATGTATAATGGGTTATTTGCTTTTGGATCCTACAATCGAACTACTACATTATATGCTGAAGAAAATGCAGAACTTTTATTTGTCCTACATGGCCAAGAAAGTGGTGTTACCATTCTTGATGAATTTAAGCACAAAGAATATTCTTCTCAGGGGCCTGTTGCACCCTCTGATTCAGACATATCTACTGCTACCAATTTTACCTTAGAACACTTCAATTACCACATAGAAACACTTGATATGCCTTATGGAACCCTATATGTGATGGCTAAGACAATGATGGAGGTTGTCTCCCTTGACTCGTTTGTCCACAAGAGTGTTGAATTCCTCGGGAAGGTGTTAGAATTTTAGTTTGAAGTATCGAAGAAGGGAATTGAAGCTTGTAATCTTGCCAATCAACCATCTCGAGTAAGAAAGATGATTGAGAGCTTCCTTATTTCCAGGGAAGATGGATATGAGGTAAATGATGAACACGATCGTTCACCTTCACCTCTTTCGAATGACGAGTTCATGAAGAGAGTGAAGAGAAATAAATTTGACAAACTATCCATTGTGGACCACTCCAAGGTGCAGTATGCTCCTTTCAGGAAAGACTTTTTCCGCGAAGTAAGAGAAATATCTCTAATGACATTAGAGGAAGTTGCACTTTACATAAATCAACTTGAGCTTATAGTAAACTTTGATGTACCAAACCACTATGAAGATTGTGTTCATAGGGTGTGGCGCACTAGAAGAGAAAGTCACAAGGGTGTTGTTATCACCTTCATTTCTGAGGAGGAAAAATATATGCTACCAACCTTGTAAAGGCATGGGAATTTTCTGAACAACCTATACCTAAGGATCTGAAAAACATGGCCGAGGGGTTTAATGCTAAAGTGAGTAAAGGGAATAAGCATGCTCATGGAACTGGCTATGGTGGCAGTGGCTTCAAGTTCAATGAAGAAGAGTATGAGACTAGGAAAGCTACAAAGAAATCTAAAGCAAGAGAGTATCGATGCTTAGGACAACTGCTAAACTTAGAAGGCCAAGTAAGTCTCACAGTCTTCCACGTAGGTAGAATCCTTGTTAGTGTTTGCGAGCAGATCATGAATGAGGTCACCCCCCTTGAAAAAATGTTGACACCATTGTATGAGAAACACACCCCTAAATATGAAAATTCCAGTCCTATACCCTTCCCTCCTGGAAAAATTACACGTCAGTCGAGAAATGTAAAGGAACAAACATCCATGTCACGTGATTTAAATCACATTCACTCTAGAAGTAACAATCCTCATGCAACCTTCTTATTCCCCACTCAAACTAAATATTCCACATCCACCTCTAACATACCGGGTATGCTGCGTACGTGGAAGCTATCAAATCCACATATGCACATTGACAAGTCTCGAAGAAGTACAAGGGGCATGGGAAACCAAGTGCTGGAAAAAAAACCATTTCCAAACTCTAGGAGTAATAATGTTAGAGAGTATTTAAATACTGTTCATAGGACTTTCAATGGAAAATTGAAACAACGTCATGATCTATATCTAAATGATCAAACTCTTTTGAATTTAGCTACAATTCTAGGTCAAAAAAGAGAGATGTTTCTAACATTTTCAAGGGGATTTCCTCTAAATGAGTTGGATCTCATTGAATATTTTAATCAACAATTTGAAGGAGAAGTTGTGCAAAGAGTGGTGCCACTATGATCTAGAACATGTGACTATGATGATGCATTAGCCTTGGAGCTCAAGCAGGAATTTGAAAGAAGAGAACAAGAGAAGAAAAATATTCAAAAGAATCTCTAGAAATATGTGACTGTCGAGAATAGAATATATAGATTGTACATCGATTATGAAAGCACAACAAAGCCATCATTTTAATCAATATTTGAGATAAATGAGGAGTATGAGCTTCTCAGTGTTATAGGTCCAGGCTCATTCGCGTTTGTGTGCTTGGCGGTCAATACAACCAATGGCGAAGAAGTTGCTATCGAGAAATTGGAGAAAATTCGCAGCAAAGACATAATATTATCATCTCAGTGTGTCCGAGCGAGCACGTGTTTCAGATCCATGCTCATTCAACAACCCAAATATTCAATCATGGCTTTTGTCGGTCCACAAGTTGACTGTCCAAATTTCAAGCTTGTTGGCGATGGAGGCATAGGGTCACATTGGTCATTGGTGATGGCGCCATAACAAGAATGAGGAGTTTAAATCCAAACATTTGTCCTTGCTTATGCTTCAAGGATGAATCTTTTCAAGGAGGGATGACTTGTAATATACCTTACATATATTACAATGTTCATTCATTACTAATTAAATCATTAATGTAATAATTATACTTTTAATGTAAAGTCACGTCTTTTTAGACAAAAAGATGTGACTCTACTCATTTACGTGTATTTATACATGTTGTACATTAAATAAGACATCAAATAATAAATAATAAATAATAGATATATATTTTATATATATCCAGTTTCATGCTTCCATACACTTTCTGCCATACAATGCTTCAAATGGACTCATTTTCAATGAGTCATGATACCCATTATTATAAGAAAATTCAACTAAATGAACATAATCTTCCCACTTCGATGGTTTATCCATCACATACATTCAAAGTATGTCTTAAACGATTGTATTAGTCAACTCTATTTTCCCATCCGACTCTGGGTGATATGTTGTACTAGGATTTAGATTTGTTCCAAAACCCTTGAACAAACCTTTCCAAAATTTTGAAGTAAACTTTTGATCTCTTTATTAAACTATTGCCTTAGGTACCCCATGTAGCTTGATAACTTATTTCATGTAGATTTATGCAATATTTTCTTCCTTGTGTGTTGTCTTTACTGGAATAAAATGCATTTCCTTAGTTAATTTATCCACCACCACTATGATGGAATTGTGTTGCTTCATTGTTCTAGGCAGATTTGTAATAAAATCAACTGTAACAATTTCCCACTTCCATTCCTAAATGGGAAATGGATGTTGTAGCCCAGTTGGATGCCTATGTTTAGTATTCACTTTCTAGTACTCTAGACATATGGTTATGTACTTAGCCACTTCTTCCTTCATTCTTGGCCAAAAAGATTGGCTTCTTACAACTGCAATTTTTTTTCTGATGTCCTGGGTGCCCGACATATGGAACATTATGCATTTCCTTCAGAACTTCATTTTTCATCTCACTAGAATTTGACACACATACTTTTCCTTTGTACGTGAGAACTCCATCTTCTTTTAGCTCATAAGAATTAAATTTCTACTGTAAATTACCTTGATGTAATGTTTCTTTTACTTTTAGATACCTCTGATCTGAATTTGTTGCTACAATGATTTGATATTTCAAATAAGTCCTATACACTCTGATGGCTGCAACATGCACTTCATGAGCCCTCCTGCTGAGTGCATCAACCTCCTGATTCTCCTTGCCTTTTATATTCTTAATTTCAAAGTCGCACTCACTAAGAAATTGCATCCATCTAGTTTGTTTGACATTTAATGTTGGCTATCCAAACAAATGCTTCAGACCACAGTGGTCTATCCTTAACTTGGATTTGTTCCCCATAAGGTAATGTCTCCACATTTTTAATGCATGTACAATTGTTGCCAACTCTATATCATGGGTAGCATAATTCCTCTCATGCTCTTTTAATTTTCTAGACTCATAGCATATGACATGGTATTTTTGACTAAGGACTCCATGGAGCCCCTCCTTGCATGCATCAATGCACATAACACAATATTCATTCGAATCTGCAATGTTCAATATTGGTGCACTTGTCATTATTTCCTTCTACTGCTGAAAACTCTCTTCACACTTGGAAGTCCATTCGAACTTCACTCCCTTATTTTGAAAATAAGCGATTGGACTTGCAATTTTTGAGAATCGTTTTATGAATCTTTGGTAATAACTGAAAAGATCCATGAATTATATGAATTCTATCACATTCTTTGGTGTTGAGCATCCTCTAATGGCCTCTATCTTCTCAGGATCAACTTCTCTCCCTTCTGCTGAAATTATATGCCCCAAGTAGTGAATATTATTTTTATAAAAAATGCACTTACTTAGCTTAGCATACAATTTATGTTCTCTTAAAACTTGCAACATCATTCTTAAATGTTTCTCATGTTCCTCTTCTGACTTAGAATAGATGAGTATGTCATCTAGGAACACAATTACAAACTTGTCCATGTACTCCCTGAACGCTCATCAGACACATAAAAATAGTTGGGGCATTTGATAGTCCAAATGGCACTACTGTGAATTCATAATGCATGTATCTTGTCTTGAATGTTGTCTTGCTAATGTCTTCTTCCTTTATACTCACTTGATGATAGCTCGTTCTTAAGTCAATCTTGGAAAATATTTTTGCTACTTTCAGCTGATCAAACAAATCATCAATCCTTGGCTAATGATATTTGTTCTTTATGGTGACTTTATTCAGTTGTCTGAAATCAATACACAACCTTAAGGTTCCATATTTCTTCTTCACAAAAATAACTGGGGCTCCCCAAGATGATACACTTGGGTGTATATACCCCTTTTCTTAATAATTCCTTAAGCTGCGTATGCAACTCCTTCAACTATGGTGTGCCCATTCTATAAGGTGTCTTGGACACTGGGGAAACTCTTGGCACTAAATCAATAGAGATATCAATGTCTCTCTTTGGTGGAAATCCTGGGACTTCTCTAAAAACATCTTCAAAATTCTTTAAGATCAGGTGGTCTTTAATTCTTTTCACTTTATCTTTGGCTTCCTCTTCTATATGCACTGCAAAAATCTGACATCCCTTCCTGAAACTCTTCTTCAACTGCATAGATGAAATCTTTCTAACAACCACAACTCTTGGAATGCCTTAAATCTGGCCTTGCTACCCTTCTTCATCAAGACATGTGATTGTCTCGTTATAACAATCTATGACAACATGGTGTTCTTCCATCCAATCCATGCCAATTAGACAATCATATGAACCCAATGGTATGATATTTACATGTACCTTTGTGTTGAGTCCATTCATATCTATCGGAAAATATTTAACAAGCTCATTGATATTTCTCTTAGATCCTGTGGATAATTGAACTCACCAATATTTATTATTCTTACTCCTTTGCAAGTGAAATCTTTAAAAAATATTATAGTTTATGTAACTATGGTTGGCTCTAGAATCAATTAAAATTTCTATGGGTTGGTTATCAATCTTACCTTCCACTTCAATCATGGGGGATTGATATTCAAATTGCATGTTGTCCAAGGATACATAAATCCTTGGCATGTTTCCTCCCATGTATTCCATTGTTTTATCCTCCTGAATGTTGTGAACCATCCTCATCTTTTTTCCTTTGTGAGGGCAGTCCCTGTATAAGTGATTTCCCTCACATCCCCAACATTGTACAGGCTGTTGCCTTGGACTTTTCCCAAATCAATATGTAGTCTTGTGCTCATTTTGGACAGACTGACATTGTTGATTTGCTTGGGTGTTTTCTTGAAAAATGGTGGCTTAAAACCTTTCTTCCTTTAATCCTTTTTACCCTTCATCTTATCATTCAAATATTTTTGGAAAACTGACCTTCCTTTGCTATGCTCATAAACATGTATTGTTCTCCTTATGTTTTCTTCCAAAGTCTTGGGGTTATCATATTGAATCTTGTCACTGTAAAAGGAGGGTAACCCACTTAAAAACCTTTGAATTTTTACTTTCTTATCCTTTATGAAGTCGACATACTTCAACAGTTCAAAGGAACTCTTCTCATATTCATCCATTGACATGGTTACCAACTTGAGTTCAAAGAAATATATCATATTTCTTTCATAATAATGCTCAGAAAAATATTTCTCTTGGAAATATCCTTTAAGATGTCTCCATGAGATATTATTCTCATCAAGGTTCTTGGCTTACTTAAGCTGATCCAACCACATGACTATCTTTCCTTGCAAGTGGTAGGTTGCAATTCTAGCTTCTACCCTTGAGGGGTAATCATGCAGTTGAAATTATTTCTTCATTTCCAACAACCAAGTCCTTGCCTCTTCCCCTTTCCCGTGCTCACCATTAAAAGTTGGCGGCTTGATCTTCCTGAGCTCACCTTACAAGATGTCTGCCTCATGCCGCCTTATTTTCCTCTGAAGAGGAGACACACTTGGGTTTCTCCCTGGCCCTGAACTTGCATGAGTTCTTTTGGTGGATTTCCTTGGAGAATGATGGTTCCTACTCATGCTTCTTGACTGCCTATCATTTCCATGATTGTTCCTTTTTCTATGGGATATAAATGCTGACACTTGTCTAACACTATTTGTTTGATTGGTGTCAGAGTCCTTGTTTAATTTCTTATGCAACATATTAAATCTCTGAAGTATCTCCTCCTGAGATTTCATAATCCTTTCATTATCAACTCTATAACTCTGCACTTTCCTATGTAGGTTTCTCATAGTGACATACTCATGCCTATATCTTCTTCTATTTGACTCTGTATCAACATTCCCCATGCTAACATACAGACCTATGATCTCTTTCTCATGGCTATAAGATCCATGATCATCTTCCATAACTCCAGTTCTCATATAAGAACCAAAGTTGCTTTCCTATACCTCTAATTCTGCAAGAAACGTGCATGTAATAATTATTGTTAGAACATGCATACTATAAAACATTTAGCAATTAGAATACATGCTATTTCCTCATGAATTTATGAAGGAATTAATGCACTAAATCAAAATTTGATTCCTTAGATGCATTCCTCTATGAAACAAATTTTCAACGGCTATACCCATGCCTCAATATGAATTATGAGCGAAAAAATATAACATCCACTTACTGCAATTTTCCATTCATTTACTGCTACATAAATCTTTTTATTAATTTCTAGAAAATTTTAATGCCCAATTCAAAATTCTGGGTTGACAACTGTCTTCTATTCCTCAAGAAATTTCCATTAACCTTTTGTTTTCTCAAATCCGATCTCCAAGATTAAAGCTATGGTTTGGATAAGTTCAAGTTGTTTTACCCAATTTACTCATGTCTGCAACAAGTGGCTTCTTTCTCTCACAACAGATTTTTACATACTCAGATCCCAAATATGACTCCATGGCCATCTTCTATGGTTCATGATATTTCCATAGACTACTCCTGTGCCCCAAATGGATTTCTAAGCATGGATTTATTCCCTTTAGAAGTAATTTTTGTGCCAAAATTTTACCCTTACTATTTTGGATGTAACTTTATCATACGAGCTCTGCTTTGCGAACAATTTAGTTCATTGGATAGATCTCTCCGAGTTCTTTTATTTGAGATATTGATACAAGTGTACCTTGGTACACTTTGTTCTCATGGGTTTTGATTGAATAAAAACATTGTTTAAGCCTTCAAAAATTCCCTGCAAGTTAATGACTTTCAAAAAATACAAAATTTCGCATAAAATTGACTATTTTATTGTGTTAACAACCTTTAAACCTGAGCCATTGATCTCAAAATCAGGTGAAATTAGAGACATTGGTCCAAATCCATCGATTTATTGATGGTTGACACTCTTATTTGGGAATACACGACACTTTTCCCAACTTACTGACCCAACCATCGACCATCGACACAACTCCCTGAGAATTGATTTGCAACAATCCAAACTAGCTGACCCGAGCATCGACTGTTGGCTGTTTCTCTTGGAAACCACTCACAACACACTGCTAAACCAACCGAACCAATATTCTACCATCGATGATTTCCATTGGTGAATGGAATTCCTCTCTAATCCGGTTGACGCCCGACCATCGGTCGATCAACTGTTGGTCATCTCCGTTGACTGTCGAAAACACTTCCTCGATTCGGCCGACCTGACCGTCGACCATCGACCATCTCTGTTGGTTGAAATGGAAATTACTAACATGGCATGACAAGTGGATACTGACGTACCATGACACATCATCTTGATGTGTCAACTTAGTTGACGTGACATGACATGCAGATGTTGATGTGGCATGACACTTCATCATCCTCTTTCATTAACCGACCATCAATGATTTTGTTTGGTGACTGAAAACAATTTTTCGAATCCGACCGATGCCCGACCGTCGGCCCATCGATGATTTCCTTTGGCCAAATGAACTATTTTCTACTTCGACTGACCCGACTATTGGTTATAGACCGTTTCTCTTGGCAATTTCCAACACAATTTTTTTTGACAAAAACCCAAGTGAATCTGGTCCGTCGATTGACTCCCTTCTTCCAACCTCTGAAAAATAATCTAGACCATCGATCTGATTTTTTTTTCAAATGCCCGAAAATGAATCCTGGACGTTGATTTGCTCAACCTTCCAAACGACTGAAACCTTGTGGATTTTTAAATTTATCAAAATGAATCTCGGTCGTCGATCTCGAGATCCAACACAATCTTGATCGTCGATTCCTAAACTTCTACCCAATGCTATATGCGACCATTAAAACATGAATTTCGACCTTTCCAAGTCGAATTCTGCTCTGGAACTTGTAGAGTTACTTCATTAAATTTTTTTAAACAGATCCGAGTCACTCAAACTCAAATTTTATCCGCGAATTTGGGGATTCCACTCTAATTTTTCTCTGCTTTCCCCCAAATTTGTCATAGAAAAATTTGTAAAAACGTTTTTTTTTTCTCAAATTTGCATTGGTTAAAGCCCATTGAAGCCCGATATTTGAACTAGGTGCTCTGATACCATAACGTAACATTCCCCAGCCTAACTGAGGAACATTACGATGCATAATAACTCATAAATTAAAAATTTCTGCTAATAAACTATTTTATGGTAGCTTTCAACTATGAATTACAACCAGAAATAACTACTACTTATTACCATTTATTTAATGCATTTACAACAATATAAAATAGACATGAAATGAAACTAGAAACTCATTTCAACAACATATAAATCTCTCTCAGTTACAGAGTTAATGCGCAACAAATAAACTCATAATACAACACAACAACAAGATAAAACACTCATCTTTAAAATAGATGTGCAACCAACTGCTTTGGAGGGACGTTCCACCCAACCATAGACTGAATGTTCCAAATCTCAACAACTAGTCGCCCATGAGCTGAAGTTAGTAATCCAAAAAATAGGGTGGCCTCCCATTATCCACTCACAACTCATAAAACTCACAACCCACTGGTATCTTCCTACAACTATCCTGATTTTCCACTAGCTCTCTTACTCTTGACCTTCCCAAACCAAGGAATGTATCCATTCACTGACCTCAATCCCTCGGGTGTTCCATTAATTTATTAGGGTTTCTATGGGACAGGTAGCTAGGAATGCCTCAACTGGGAACTCAAAGGAACTCACTGCTAGGAAAAAATACCAGCAAACAACAACAAACACTTTTTGTTTCAGTGCAACTCACTAAGGAGTTCACTCTTCAGGCCTGACAACTAGGTTCTTCAGTCTTCAACTCCAATACGCTCAAATATGCTCCAACATGCTCTAAAATTCTCCCTCCATGGATGCATTGGCTCCAAGATATCTTTCTTTCTCTCTCCTTGCTGCTCATGCCCAAAAACTGAATGTCTAAAAGCTGTTGTAGCTACCCATATGAATTTCCTCTCCTTTGGCTTGCTTACTTGACTAACACACTTCCCCAAGATGATTGCATTCATCCCTCATTTTCCCAATAGCTTTGGGATGTGATCACTTACACCCACCCTCTTACATGTACTCATTGTTTGGCTTTGAGAACACTCAATCAAATTTACAAGGTTCATACACCAATAGTAAATTTAGGAAAAATGGTTGAATTAAAACACATGGGTAATTCCCCCTTGGACCCCTCTTGGCCATTATCCTAGACTCTCCCTTATATTGTGGATTAATTCATACCCCATCTCTATCCAAGTCCCTTTAGCAACTGACATTACATTTTATTATTAAAACATTAAAATACAATTCACATATACATTGCTTGGCCATAGCCACACATTATATCTACATTAAGCATTAATCAAACCGAGGATTATAGTGGGGATGTTACATGAAGCCTTGAGGTTAGGCATTCTGTCAAGCATGGGAACCACAGTCGAATCTGTTGTATTTGAAGGAGATTTTGTGGACATGGTCAAAGCCCCTGCCATGGAGCCGAAGAGAAATGATGTGCAAAGAGCCGCTCTGTGAAAATATCAAACTCGATCCCCAATCTGGATCCGGGGTTTACTGTGGCGAAACAAAATTCCATTAATATGAAGGATAAAAGTTTAATAGATAAATTCATTGGTCTTTGGCCCAACCCTAAAACTATTCAAGAATGGGTCTCTAAGAATTGGGTTGTTTCAAATCCTGTTTACATCACCTAAGGAATGAATTTCATGTGTTTTTATTTGGAAACACAAAATACAAAGATTTAATCTTAAGATCTGGCCCTTATTTCATGGGTTCGAGAGGATTGCTCATTTTCCACTGGATTCTCGACTTCAATACTGAAATGGAAATTTCCTTCGCACATGTATGGATTTGTCTACCAAACCTTCCCCTCATTTTATGGGGAGCTGAGTCCTTTAAATCCATTGGAGACAAAGTCGGTCATTATATAACCCACTATGAGCCAAAGAATAATATCTTCACATGTGCCAAAATATGTGTGGAAATGGACATTGAAAAGGGATTTCCAGAGATGATTCAATGTAATTTGGATGGTTGGAGTCACCTTCAAGCCCTTGATTATGAACATGTACCTTTTAAATGTAACCCTTTCCATAAGTATGGGCACTTTGCTAAAATATATCCAAAAACTCAAGAGGCCCAACCTCCACCCAAGTTGACTTCTCAAAACAATGTTGAGGAATATTTTTAGTAAGTTACACAATGGCATGAGAAACAACAAAGAAAGGGAACTCTTCCAGTCAATAGGCCACAATCTCAACCTTCTAATAACTCTAATAACAAGTTTGAAGTTCTGGAATCTCAGGAAGAGGAATGAGAAGATTTGGTTGAGGATATTCTCAGCAAATCAACTGAGAGTGCATTCTCGAGCCCTCATTTAAAGTTCAAAAGAAGTCATCAAATTCAATTTCAAATATTGGAGACATGCCCTCATCCGAGGTTTGCACAACTACATCGACAAAGAATCCACATACAACACTAAAATCCATGGAATCACCCATAATGGATAGGACTCCATTCATGGTCTCGACAACTCCCCATGCTCCTATTGGGGAGGAGGTCGGTGATGATTTGGAGGGTGAGGAAAATTATAATTCTCCTTCCTTTATAGATGTCCTAAAAAAGGATTCACATCATTCTCCTCCATTAAATAGAGGCAAGAAGTCTCATAAAGAGCGTAGAGAGAAAGAAGTAGAATCATGTATCTTATTAGGTTCTCAACAGTCATGAGAGATTTTATGCTCCGTTAGGGGCACATTCCACATTGCAGTTTATTATGTGTTGTTTTTACATTATCCTTTGTAATCAATTTGTAATAATCTATTCTTGCAAACAAGAAGTGGTAAATTATTGGAATCCGTTGGGAAGCACTATCTTTTCTGTAGGTGTTACCATTGGAATATGCTCTGTTTTGAGAAAATAAAAAAAACAGGGATTGTGTCGGCTGCTAGCTTTGGCGCAATACTTCTTTTTATATATAATACAATTTTAGTTTATATATATATATATATATAATTAAACATTTTTTTTTCACAAGAACTGGGGAATATCATTTAAATGGTCTAGTCAAGACCACTGAGATACAAAATGATAGCTTCAAAAATTCACGAAGACGTCCATAGCTAAGAGCTAATCCAGAGTTTACAAAATTTTTGTCTGGTTCCTTAAGGACTACCAAAAAAATTATACTGCTACTCTGCTGAGAGGTATACAACCAGTAAAATATACCGTTATTATAAACTGATAAACAAAACATCACTACTGCAAATTTAGAGGAAATCAACTACCAGGTTCATGCTTAATGCTTGAGTTCCTTGTTGATCCCAGGCTACTTCAACGACCTCATTGAGGTTCTGAGCCCTACTTCTTGTCACCATTGGCTGAGATACTGAAGGGGTCATTTTGTTTTTTTCTGATTACCATCCAACCAACATTTAGAGATAGAGGGGTCGACACAAGTCCTTCCATTCGTTCATTTCCTGGATATGGAGGGTCTGAATTTTTTGATGCCTCAGCTTCATTATCCCAACTTATCGGGATCTAGAGAAGCTGAATCTTTTTTTTCCTCAAGCTTTCGAGGATAATCTTCTTGCATTTTGGGTTGCGTAGTAATATCTTCTGTGACCTTGTTGACCACTAATTTGGATTTATAGACTTCCAATGGAGGGTCAAGAACTGGAGAGTCCATGTTGGAAGGAAACAATGGATCTCCATTGGGAACCTCCTTGGGAGGGACCGCATCTGAAGAGTCTGCTTTGGCAATAAGATGATGATCAATGTGGGAGCCAACCCACCAAGTTGGTTTGCGTTTCTTTTGAGATTTCTTAGGACCCCTAGGGAAATGCACTGCCAAGTGACCTATACCAAAACATGCACGACATCGATTTTTTTTTTTTTCATAATCAATATTTTGGGTGACAAATAGTTATCCCCTGTCATGTTTATTTCTGCCGGGAACCCTTTGCTAAAATCCATTTCTACACAGATCTAAGAATAGCTGTAGATGCTATATTTTTCTGATTCATAACTTCTATAATGAAACCTGCCCAAAGCATTACCGATGGCACAAAGAGAGGATACGCCCCACAAATGTAGGGGAAGATTTGGGAGCCTAACCCAAACAGGTGCCGAAGATAACGAATCCTTCGAAGGATCAAATGAAGGAGACCAGGGCTTCACACATAATTCATAACATCCCCAGAACTAGGGACCAAAACTAAAGATCAAATCTTTGTCTTCTTGAAGATCAAACCCAACAATGAAAAACACTTGACCAAAAGGGTGAATGGAAAATTCACCTTTCATAACTGGTAGCCAATATCTTGACATCCATTCATTAATTTTAACAAGACGAAGCGAGAGACCATTAAAATGATAGAGGAACACTGTGGAGCTGAGACAAGATAACTTGGAAATAACATCCTTCCTCACAGGGATGGAAGGAGTCGGAGCTTCTTGCACCAAAAAAGATGGAGGAACAACATTGACATTCCCTTGCACCAAACAAGCAGAAGATTTTTTTTTTTACCACATCACGAAAAGAGCTTCCATGAATGGAAACAAAGTTATAAGACAAATCCTTAAGAGGGAAAAACGATGGCCCAACAGAGGATTCGAGGCTTGGAGAAGGAGCTGTGTCGTTGGACGAAGGAGCCGCCATCAAAGATGAAGGACCTGCAAACATGAGTTTATAGGGTACAAAAGGGCCCCAAGCAGGCCTGCGGGCGACTGAGGATAAACCCTAGACGCCGAGGCCGATGCGCAAAGTGGAAGCCATCTTCCAACTACTGGTGATAGTTAACATAAAATTTAAAATTTTCACAATCGATATTTGGATGGCTAAAAGTTATTCAATCATGGTTTTTTTCTTTAACCAAGATTTTATGGATATCATATGCAACTTAAAACAAGTATATTAAATTTGTTTTCAAATCATTTATCATTAATCTTTTGTTTTCAAGGTAAATTTCTTGAGAAAAACCTTGAGTCACCTCCCTTCATTTTTGAGATGATACCCATGTTAATAATAAAGTTCAAAGCCATTACAACAGTAATACTCATTATGAGCTCAACATATTACTAATGAGAATATAATGTGAGTGGAATATAAAACACTTCTTCCCACAACCACATGAACTAAACCCAATTGACTCATCTATTATTAATTTATTTCTTCAAACCTTACTATGCCTAAAACATTTCCTAACTTTAAAAATATGAAAATATTTATTTGAACTAAAATTTGGCATCACATATGGATATCACAATCAATACACTTAAGACATTCTCTAACTCTAAAAAAGGGTGTTTAACTAATTTAATATTGAATCCTTAATTTGTTGAAAGGGTGTTTAACTAATTCAATATTGAATAGTTAGTTTGTTGGATATGACACATTTTTAGTTAGTTCATAACTCTAAAAAAAGGGTGTTTAACTAATTTAATATTGAATCCTTAATTTGTTGAAAGGGTGTTTAACTAATTTATTAACTAATTTAATATTGAGTCCTTAATTTGTTGAAAGGGCGTTTAACTAATTTAATATTGAATAGTTAGTTTGTTGGATATGACACATTTTTAGTTAGCTCATTAGGATATTTTTTTTATTTTTATACTAGGGGAATCGGTAACAACGGCAGTATCGTACTCGCGTGACACGGGGTCGAATCCTGCCGGTTGCCTTATAAACCCTAGGGAGAAACGCACAGCCCGCAAGCACGCCCTCCGAGAAAATCGGGGTGAGAATCGACCTTGAGACCTCATTTTACATAGTTCCTTCCATTTACACGGCACTTGCCAATCGGTCTACACCCCTGCGGGCTAGCTCATTAGGATATTTTATTAGAGTAATTGGTTTTGGATTTTAAGTTGAGCAAAATCTTAATTTTATTCGAATTTTAAGTTAGAGCAAAATTTTAATTTTATTTTATTTGAAAGGAGATGGGTGTTAAAAGTTTGTGTATTCTTTAACATAGATAAGTTTTTGTGTTAAATTTTATTTTATTTTTCCATTTTTTTTCACAAGAATTGGGAAATTTTATATCATTAAAAGGGTGTGGTCAAGACCATTGAGATACAAAATTAAAGCTTCATAAATTCACAGAGACCTCCATAGTTGAGGGCTAATTCAGAGTTTACAAAAATTGTGCCTAGTTCCTTAAAGACTGCCTAAAAACTAATATTGCTACTATGCTGAGAGGTATACAACCGGTAGAATATATCGTTAATACAAATAGATAAACAAAACATGACTACTACAATTTTAGTGGAAATCAACTACCAAGTTCATGCTTGATTGCTTGGGTTCCTTGTTGTTCCCATTCTGCTGCAACGAGCTCATTGAGGTATGGTAATGAGCACACTGAGTCTTCTGATAAGTTCTTTGACACATTCCAATTGCTGATGGGGGTGGAGGGTTGTCCATGATTTTTATCCCACCATTCAAGGCGAGTTTGAAGGTCCTCAATTTGATTCCGTTGTGCAAAAACGTCATCTTGCAACTGTCCAATGATAAGGCGATGCTAGAACAAATGAGACAGTGGAGTTGATGGGTCCCAATTTAATTTTTAGCTTTTGACACTCAATGCATTCATATTCAGAATCGAGCTTCCCTAGGCCTGCTTTGTATCTTGTGGAGTCCATTCGCCTTCACCGAAGCCGAGCTACACAATGTCGCGACGCTGTAAGGGAAAAAAATTCGTTGTTTGCTGTAGAAGAGAGAAAGTAGGCTTTAACCAAAAGAATTCGATGCCACACTTGTGCTTCACAATGTCATGGAACTGCAAGGGGAGGGAGCTCACTAGATGCTATGAGAGAGGGATAGAGAACAACATCCATAAGGATTCAAAGCCACTCTGCTCACCCATGAAAACTTGCTAAGGCCACAAATGAGGGATCACATGCGTTATAAAATTTCCTAATTTGTCTCTCTCCATATGCCTTTATTAGGCCACCGCAAATCCAAAGGAAGTCCAAATACGAAGGAAATTGATAGGAGCAATGAGTAATTGAACTGGTTTGTACCTCATCCACCTGATACACCCCATGCCAAATGATATCCAGGGCAGGTGAAGGTCTTGTGATGACACATGCTGATCAAACTAACCCCATCTAGTCACTTCTTCGAATCCTCTCGTTCTTTGCACATGAAGCCTCTAGAATGAAGCACACAAGAGCACTTATGCAAAGGGATTCATCACCCATATTCATGATGAAACTATGGCACTTCCCACGTCCTGTGCATTTAACCAACTGTTGTATTAAACCTCGCCTTCTTGTCCTCTTCCATGTGGTGGATATCATGCATCGCATTGGACATCCACGTGTCACCCTCCTATCCTCGTGGGCACCAAGATCTATTCTAGGGTCTAGCTTCATGGCAAGGGGGATATACTTTCATGATCGTTGATCCCAATGAGACCTGGGGTGTTACCTATGGCCTTATTGGCCATTTTGTCTACCTATGAATTATTGATTCGAAGGACATGGAAATATTTGATTTGCATAGAACCATTAAGGAGGCAAATTATATCTATTAGGATTTTTAGACTCATGTTATGAGGTGAGGAGACTGATATAATTATCCTTATTATCGTCTTTGAGTCTCCTACTACATTCAAATTTTGAATTTTCCTTTGCTTTGCCAATTGTATCCCTTGAAGCAGGGCATAATCCTCCACTTTGTTGTTTGATCACATCCCCGCATTCCAATAGTAATCAGAGACTCTAATTCCTCCAGGCCCAAAAAGAACCCCCCCCACACCTGCTTCTGCTAGGTTTCATTTAGATGCTCCATCAAAACAAAGAGTGTGTCCAGGTTGAGAATGAAGCCATTGCTCAAAATTAAAGGAGGAAGAATGAAGTTGACAACATGATCACTGTGAAGGCTTGGAGCATGGAGTGTGAAGTAGGTTAAATTTCGAGATCCAAGCTTTTTCAGATATACTCCAAATAGATTGATCCTCCAAGCTCAACCTTTTGGATTTCATGAGCTCTATCAATTGGGATATCTCCTTGCTTGCTACATTTTGTGGGCGACTCCTTTTATTCTGAAAAATAATTCTATTATGGGCAAGCCAAATCTTCCAACTCACAAATTTGGGGGAAGATTTTCACAATATCTTAAATACATCTTTCCCTCGGAAAGACCCTTGGTAATATTTTTCCCATTTTCCCAATAAAGTTCCAAAGCTAGAAGGCCATCTTACCTGATGAGACAACTCTCGGTACATTGTAGCCCAAGTTTGTTTGGGGAAATCACACTCTGAGAAAATATATTGGATTATTTCCTAACTTCTTTGACAGAGAGCATAAAGGAAAGGGACATTAAATCCTCTTTTCATCATATTTTCACCTGTTAGGATCTTTCCACGCACAAGATTCTAGAAAAATAAGTTAATTTTGGGAAGCATGTTCGAGTTCCAAGTGTTCTTCCTCCAGGATGTTTGAATCAGATTCCTTGAATTGGCTAGGAGAATTTTACATCCTTCTTTCACTGTATAACCTGTAGAGCCCCATCTTATGTTGTTCGAGATGCTTCGGTGGAGCGGGGAAGCCCCCTTTAGAGCCTTTACAAGGAGATGAGCTTGATGTTGCAAATGAGGAGGAAAATATCCTAAATCCCAACACTTCCATGTTCCATCCTCGTTCCAATATGAAATATCATGCAGCGAAGACTTTTGCTAAGATAACATCTATCCTTTAAGATCTTCAATCTATGAGATATTATATAAGGGGGGGAGCCCATGACTAATTCTTTCCAAAGAAAAATTGATTTACCATTTTCTGAAAGAAAGGAATGGAGGCCCGAAGAAGTTTCCAGATGGGAGACGCAGAGTGAGAAGCTCGAGATAAGTCAAGACATCGATTTCTATTTCCCAATATGTATTTCTTGATGTTGGTTGTTTTCCACCATTATTTGGTCCCTGTTACTAATATCCATAGAAACTTGGCACCGAAAGCAATGTTTACCAGCTCAGGATCCCTATTTCCCAGTCCCCCATGTTCCTTAGGAGTTGAAATTGTATTCTAGTTAACTATATGGGTTTTTTTTAGTTAGATTTTCCCCCTTGTCAGTGGAATTTACATATTAGTTGGGCCATATATTTTTTAACTCCCATGGGTGCCAAAAGAGACAAAAACTGAAAGAGTTGAAGAGAGGATAGTACTGATTTAATTATCACCAAACACACTGCATGGTTGAGCCACACTGCCCCCCAGGATTCCATTTTCTCTCTAACTTTTTGAAGGATAATTTTTCAATATTATTTGGGGAGGGATTTCAAGAAAATGGGAAACCCAAGGTACTTAAAGGATTTCCATTCATTAGAGATAGAGAAGCCAAGGATTTGGGAAATACCTAAAAGACAATGGGATTTTATGTTCCACACATAGTTTTGAATTTTATTTTTGTTTATGAGGTCTCCGTAAACCATGGTGAAATTATCCAAGACCTGTTTTAATATCCTTGCCATGAATTTCGATGCTACACTTAACAAAAGTGTGTCATCAATGAATTGGGAGTTATTGATTCTCTTGAATCCTCTTTCTATTCAAAGTTATGGGATTGATCCATTTGAGCATTCCCATTCCAAACTTCTGTTGAGAGATTCAACCATGAGGACATATAAAAGGGGGGAAAGGGGACAACTCTGTATTAAACCCATGGAGGCTTGGAAGAAAGGGGCAGGTCTTACATTTATCATGGGAGCAATCCAAGGGTTATAAATACAAGAAATGACCCAAGAGAGGAAGGCTTGATCAAATCTGAATTTCTGTAGAACTGCCTTAAGAAAGACACGACTTACTCTATCAAAAGCATTGGCCATGTCCAACTTTATAACCATACCCGATTCTCCTCTACTATAACTGGAGTGAATTGCCTCCTAGACCAGGATAAAGTTGTCCCATATTTTTCTACCTTCCACAAAACCACCTTGATTGGGGAGGGTCAGTGAATTAAGGAATGGTTTTAGTCTATTAACAATTATTTTAGCCATGATTTATTAAGAAACATTACATAAAGAAATGGGTCAGAATCTGTCAAAGGAGGCATCCCCTTTTTCTTTCAGGATCAACGCCAAGAGTGAGGAATTTATTGCACCTCCCATTCTATTTGACTTTTGTACATATCGAAGCATTCTGATGAAATCAATTTTGATTATAGACCAACATCTTTTATATAAATGCAAGGTAAAACCATCGAGACTTGGGGATTTATCCAGATGGAAATGTTTAATAGCTTTAAATATTTCCGCCTCTTCAACTAGTTTATTTAGCTTGAGATTGCCATCTTTTGATATCATATGCGGTATGTGGGAGAGAAAGAGATTACACAGTCCTTTGTCTATGTCCCCTTCCGAGGAGTACAACTCAGTGAAGTGCTTTGTGACTTGTTGTTTTATTTGATCAAAGTCACTTATTGTTTCTCCAGGCTGGGATTTTATTTCAGTTACCTGGTTTATCCATTGCCTTGCTTTAGCTTGTCTGTGGAAGAAGGTAGTGTTTTTATCCCATGTTTGTAACCACAAGCTTCTAGACTTTAGTCTCAACATGGATTCTTCTTCCGACAAGGCGTGGATGTATTCTCTATGCGCATCTTGCTCCTGATTTAGATTGGTTTGCTGGACTTCATTTGTTTCAATTTCCTCTTGTACTTCTTCTAGTGTTTGATTTTTTTTCTATTACTTTTATGTGTTGAGGACGCGAGAACCTTTTTTACCAAGATTTGAGGGCTTCTTTAGTGAGCTTTAGTTTCTTCTCCCAAATGTGCATAGGGGAGCCCATAACCCATTGGCACCATGTGCGAGAGACTAAAGGAAAAACATCAAGATGATCCATCCACAGTGGATTAAAATTGAATGGAATGGGGCCCCAATTAATCTCACGAGCAAAGGTCAGAGTGATTGGGTGATGATCCGAGCTCACCCAAGGAAGGATCGCAGAAGATAATTTTTGGGGGAGGTGACAAAAATACTGTTGATTAAGAATCTATCCATCCTCGCTGCAATATGCCTAGGTCCCGCCTGTTTATTATTCCAGGTGTATGAGCCCTTAATGGGGGGAACATAAAAAATATCCATATATGAGATGAGATCATCCATTTTTTCCCGATATTGATCTCTCACTATGGATCCCCCTCATTTTTCTTTAAGACATCTTGTGATATTAAAATATTCTACAATAATAAGATTTTGGGGAAGATATCCTTTTGCGAGAAATAAGAGAGATCCCCAACACTCAAATTTTTCCCAGTAATTGTTTGGCATATATATATTAATAATGGAGAGAGTCATACCCATGGAAATCATGGAGAGAGTTACCATCAACCAGTTTGCTACTTGAAAACAATCCACCAGTTTCAAAACATATGTATTCCACAATGTGCATAAACCACTTGATGCACCACTTACACTGATGGCTTTGACTTTTCCAACTTTCCAAATTCTTTGCATGTCCTGGTTAGCTTCCTGCTCCCTCATATGAGTCTCCTGGAGTAGCACGATTATGGGTTTTTCTACTCTAATTAGATTTTTGACTTCTTCTTTTTTTTCCTTTCTCTCCATGCCTCTACAATTCGAGGAGATGATTTTCATCATTTACCTACGTATTTTTTAGCCCCCCCTTTAGAGGGCTGAGAGGATACACCCTTGGTGTGTGTGGTATGAGATTTTCCTGACTTGACCTCATTTCTTAGAACTTCCTCAAGAGTAGTTTGGATGCCTAGTTCTTTTTCCTGATCTGTTGTCGTTTCCCTTCTGCTTCTGTTGGATCTTCTTCCGACTTTCTTTATTATAGTGGGTTGGGTGTTTTCAAACTCCGATTCACTTTCAAACTTTTCTTGATTCTCTTCCTCATGGTTTGTTGGGAACCCTGAAGAGGGATGGGAGAGAACTTTTGTCGGATATGGATCACCTCCGCTCAAGAGTTGAGCTTCCTTTGCTTTTCCCCTTCGATCCTCTTTATCTGAAACTTCTTGGTGTGTAGTTTCATTTCCTTCCTAAGATTCCCTAGTTTCTTCAATAGTTTCATCAAGATTTACTAGCTCCGCATACCTATTTTCACTAGACTCCCCTTTCTGAGATGTACTTAAGGATCTAGAAGGGGGAGCAAGCGATTTTTCTCCTTGTCCTTGGGGATGAGGTGCAGTTGTTGCCTTGCTAGTGGTTTTCTTTCTTTCTTGCTAGTGGTTTTATTTCTCTTCATATGCCATTGTTCTTGATTCTTCTCCTCTAGCTAAGAATATTTGGATTGTGGACATTTTTTAGCAAAGTGACCATATTCATCACAAGCTTTGCACTTGAATGGTAGTTGTTCATAATCCACTTGTTGAATGTATGACTAGCTATCCAAGGTTAACTGAATAGCCTCTGGTAATACTTTTTCCAGATCTACTTCTACGCAGAGTCTGGCACAATATTGAAGGTCGTCTTGTGGTTCGACACGATTAATATATTTTCCGAGAGAATTACCTATGTTTCTTAGGGTTTCATCATTCCAACAATGCAAAGGGAGGAAGGGGAGTCTTACCTAGATTGAGATTGCTAAGGGGATGTCATTTTCTAGATTGAAATTCAGGGTCCATTTGTTTACATACATTCCTCTAGATCCCATGAAATAGGGGCCACTACAAAAGATTGGATCCCTATCTTATTTTTTTTCAAAAAGGAAAACAAAAAACCCCTTACCACAAAAAGCCAAGGACATTTGGCCTTGGATAATCTTCTTCCAGTTTAGATCTAACCATTGATGCATGGCCTTGGGGGAGGGCCATAACCCAATAAACTACCTAATGAGTCTGTTTTTAGCTAGCCAAAGAGTGAAAGGACGGGCCAAAGAAGGATACACAATCACTTTCGGGATTTCGTCCATTTTCTTCATGAATCTTGTTGGAGCTTGCTTCACTGTTTTTGCATATGATGCGATAAAAGCCTAAAAAACTATTCATGGATTTCGCATATGATGCTATAAAAGCCAAAAACTAAGGATGTCAGGAGGCAAAAGAAGAGATCGAGGGGGGGTCCCATAGATGAAACCATGGCACACGCACGCTACAAATCTTGGAAAACCCTAATTGCAAAGCTCACAACGAAATTGGACCATATGATCAAAGTCAAATATTTCACTTTCGAAATATTTTTATTTAAATTAAATAAAACTATTTCCTACTTAAGTAAACTTAATTATATATTAATATAATATATAACAAACACTTTTAACTAAAATAAATAAATATTTAAATAATCAAAAAAATAATTATTTAAATATAATAATTTCATTTGAATATATGTTTTTCTTATATTACAAACTAAAATATCATAAAATTTATATACAATTTAATTGTAAATGGAAATATTAAATACCATGTAACATCTTACATGGTCCTCCAATCCATACCATGTACCATTAACCTATTTCTCTCTCTCAAACCTTCCATCAATTTGTTATTACGTGACATGTTTTACCAACAATGTGTTATCTTGCCTCAATCACATTTTATTAAAATTAATATTCAAAAGGCATTTTAACTTTTACATTTGAGTGGAGATCATCAATTCTTTCTTAGCCATATTCAAAATCAACATCTTTTCCTCGTTACATCCATCTCTAACTAAAGTTTAGAACTTTAGTCATAAATGGTAAAGTTAACATCATCAATACTTTTCTTACCACATTCAAAATCAATGGCGCCCTCTCAAGTTAAAGTTTTGATGTTAGTCATATTACGGTGAAAGATCATCAATATGTTTTTCACATTCAAAATCAATTGTTATTCTTTTTGACACATTTAAAATTAACTATTATTCTTTTTACCACATTTATCTTTGTTTAAAGCATGATGTTTAGTTATAAATTTTCACCTTTGTCATCTTTCATTATTAATAAACAAAATATTGAAAATAAGAAAATAGAGCCCAGGGCCACCACACAAATCACAAAGGCTCCAATCCAAAACTATCCAAATTCAATTGCTCCAATCCTGAATTCCTAGAGAACCGCTCCTCAAATGCATCCAAAGTAGAGATTGAACACACCGATAATTAGAGATTGAAAACTAGGAATGTCCTCCAAAAAAACCAAATCCACTATCACCCAGACTAGACAAGGGCCTTGGAACCCACTGCCACAAGAATTCAAACATTGAGCCATACAAATTCTACAACGATCTCGCTGAACAAGATTCATTGATTCAAATGTGTGCGCCATGAAGAGGAACTGTGTGTGAGAAGAGGTGGGCGGTCTCATCAAGCCCCCACTCACTTTGAGTAAACCATGTTCCATGAGCTTGGTCATGTGCCCACATAAATGCATGATGAATGTCATTGCTTTCATAAGTCAAGGTATGGGTTGATATAATTCAATATTGTTGAGGGATATGGTCCCCTCATTTTTCAAGGTAGCTAGATTCTCATAGCAATCTGCCTCTTTGTTATTTTCTCTTAGAACATGGAGAAAACTTACTTTAGAGAATGAAGATTGGAATTGTTTGACTTTGTCGATCACAGATGATAATATGGTGGCATTGGGGTTCGAGTCTAAGTCCATGTGCTTGATGACAATAAGAGAGTCCTCTATCAAGTCTTAATATTATTTAGCGAGATTTAGGCCTTGCAAAATTCCATAGACTTCGGCTAACTTTATTAGAGAAGGTTTCAAGACTCCACAAATGGGAATAAACAATTTTTTCTTCAAAGTTAAAGATAATCCCTCTTACACCTGCCACCCCTAACAACACAATCATGATATTATGAACTGATATTTTAACTAAAGTTGGATCTCAAGTCATAAATTGTTATCTCGTCATTAAAGGTAAAATTTTTAAAATAAAAAAGGACAACATTTCAAAAAGGGTTATCGAGAAGAATTTATAGGTTTAAAGTTCCCAACAACACAATCATGATATTATGAATTGATATTTTAACTAAAGTTGGATCTCAAGTCATAAATTGTTATCTCGTCATTAAAGGTAAATTTTTTAAAATAAAAAAGGACAACATTTCAAAAAGGGTTATCGAGAAGAATTTATAGGGTTAAAGTTTAAGGAAAGAATTAGTATTTTTTTCCAATAAAAAAATCTATTAATTTTATTATTGATTATAACAAAATTAAAAAGTATATGCTTATGGGTATTCCAATTGGCATGTTTAGCCCATATATGCATGGTTGTCCTATTGGACTCCGTTTATGGACAAAAAGAATGTGTGCAAAATTACAAAATGAGGCCCTTAATATTTTTGTACTCAACCCCTATACATGACTAAAAAGGGAAACAAAAACATATCATAATTTTGTTCATTAAGGAGAATTCATCATAACCTATTAAGTTTCAAAATACATAAAGTTGCAAGTAGTATATTTACATTACAACAATGTAAAATTAGGATTCATGAAAATATTTTGATGAGTGATTTTGTTGAGTTTTGAGATTTTCCAGACTCCTTTTTCCAATGCCAATCCAACTTTTGATAATTTGTCTACCCTCATTATTATTGCTCTGGTAGACATGTTCAAAAGTGATGTGAGTAAAATCAGATATGCTATGCTGGAATTCTTGGAATAGAGGAAGTAGCACAAAATTTCGTAGGTTGAAGACTCCATTCATCCATTGAATGACCAACAAGGAATCCTCATAAATGTGAAGATGTGAAATTCCCTTTTCCCAAGCCAAGCATAGGGTGAGCTTGAGAGATATCATTTCATAATAATTTTTTGTTTCATTTCCCATGCCCACTGAAAAGGAGATGATGTGATTTCTTGAAAGGTGTAGAACACCTCCAAATCCTCCTTGTGGAGTATTTCTTTGAGATGCCCCATCGAAAAAATCCCAGGACATGTCCAAGTTTACATGGTCATGTAGTGTCATTGCAGAACAATGTGACTTTGATTGTTGAGGGAAGGTTGATAGGATGTTTATGCTTTGCATGACACATTTCAAAGGGATGATATATTTATCTTCAAACAACAATGAGTTCCTTGCTAACCATATTCCCTAGGCAATGGTAACAGGAAGGGATTTATAATTTGTGGTCGCTAGGTTGGATACCTAGTATTTTAGAGCGTCATTTGTTATCACCCAAAACTTGATCACCTAGAAAAGAATGACAACTTTATCGAAATAACCATGCATAGTATGGGTTTCCCATGTTTAGACCCACTTTTCCATCATCTTCCAATAAAATAAATTAGGGAACCACTTTTCCTAAATTTATTTTCATTTAATAAAATCATAAATCAATTTTATGACTACTTCCTCTTGAAATTATCCGAAAAAAGAAAATAAAGAAAAAGAAAATAAAAAACCTTAAAAGTAATGGTTAAAATTGATTCAATAAAAAAATTATATTTTATTTTCTTGACCATATCAAAGATAATGACTATTTTGCTTATAAATTCAAGAGGTTTCCTCCATTTTCCATATCCCTCATTGAAAATAACAAAGTACTGCCAAAATTTCACCAAAACTCCAAGACACCCTTAGTGCTTGTTGAGATCTTTTGGCCACATTCACCATCACTTTCAGCCACAAAGGAGAGGAGCCAAACCAAGACACACACTTGGGAAGCACGAAGAACCCTCCCAAGGAGGAGGTCATTGGATATCACCCTCTTCAAGAAATGTCTTCCATAGGTGTATGTAAGTATAGCTTCAATTGGGTAATAGAGCATTATTCACATTATTTCATATTTGTTTATTTCATTGTTATAGCTGTGATTTATTTTATTTTATTTCTCCCATGATATAAAATAAGTTTTGTAGAATGTGGATCTATTTTCTAAAGTACGTTTTATATGATTTATATCCATATTTATTTGTATTCTAGATACAACCACTAGATTAGTAGATTTTTCTATCCCTTGTTGCAGAATTTACACAACATCATCCATTGAGTTGCCTTTCTAATCATTTTTTAGCCTTGTTATTTTGTCTGCCTCCTTCCATACCTTTGTAGTCTAATTGTAGAACAATATAAGATGGGAGTTTGTTTCAATCTCTATCTTACATAGGCAACATATTCCACGACCTTCAAAGCTTCTCTTTTGGAGAATATCATAGGTGAGTGCTTTATTATCTAAAATGAGCCACATGCAATTTTTTCTTTTTCTGGGCATTTAAGTTTCCAAAGCTTCCCCCCCCACCAGATCTACGGGTCTTCCTTGTCCTTCTAATCTAAGGCCTTGTAACATATATTTGTCTCATAATTTCTAGTTGGATTTAGCGACCCATTGAGTTGATCACATTCCTCTAATAGAGTCACATAAGAGCTTCAAATATTTTTTTATGTAGGTTTCCCATGTCACTACACCTTTCTCTATAAGATCGATTTCTCTCCAGGATAACCATCTTTACTACCCTGTGATCTACTTCAACGAGGTATTTGTCTTAATGTATAGTACCTTTACTTTGGATCTCATGGATGATTTGATATGGGAGTTTATGTGCTTCCTTACAACCTATCCAAATATCTAATCCAATGAGAACATGTTCTTTTCTTCCAAGTTTCTAGACTAGCTAATTTCCTACCTAGTGGAAAGCAAACAATATAGCTTTCCATATGACTATAGGATTTTGCAATTTATTCTATGGCCTGTAGATCCAATCCACAATGGTTTCATGTGGGAAATTTTGGCCTTGGTGACTTGTTCCCAAATCCTTTTTCCTTGTATGAGTCTCCAAGAATTCCTATCTACAAGGGATTTTGAGAATAAGAAGATGTTTTTCAACCCCAAACCTTCCAAAGGTTTTGGTACAAATAGCCTTTTCCAAGAGGAAAGTGCCATTTTTTTCTTCCTAGCTTTTCCAAATAAAAGTAATTAGAAACACAATTGTCTAATTTTTTCCAAGATACCTTTCGAGATCCAACCTAGAGACATCCAATAAACCAGAATGTCTTCTAGAACTACCTTAACTAGGACCAACTTTCCTCCTCGAGAAATCCATTGATTATATTTTTTCCCAACTTTTCAAGAGCCATCACCAATATGATTTCTTGTACTGATTTAATTTTAGATAAAAACCAAAATATTTGAATCCAACATCGAAATATCCTATTTCATAGGGAAAGATCTGAGAGATACAGTTCTTTCCAATATCTAAGAGACCCCAGAAAAGCGTTGAAGATTTTTCAGTAATGATTTGCATCCATGTGGCTTCACAAAAGAGATCCATTCTCTCATGAAGTTTTTCTATTGTGTTTCTTAAACCTTCACAAAATATGAGTATGTCATCCACAAAGATAAGGTGAGTTATGTTACAATATGGGCCTAGATTTATATCTTTAACTCTACCAAGCACAATGGTTTCCTTTAGATATCTACTTAGGCCCTCGACTACCAGAAGAAAAATAAGTGGTGATAGAGGGAAACCCTGTCTAATTCCATGTTCATACTTGAAGAAAGGGGATATGGATCCATTTAGAATATTGGAAAAGGATGCCAAGATGATACAACTCAAAACCCAAGTGACAAAGCCATGGTAGAAACCTAAACGAATGAGGATGAGTTTGAGATACGATCAAATTACTCAATCATAAGCCTTTGAGAGGTCTACCTTTAGTGTGAGGGATTTTTAGTTTAGAGTCTTAATTGAATGTATCCCTTCTTGTGCTACTCCCACAACTTATGAATTTGTCTTCCTTTTAGGAACCCAATTTTCTCCAAAGAAATATGCCTTGAATGGATACCTTTTAGTCTATGATCAATAATTTTGGAAATTATTTTGTATACATAGTTATAGAGAGATATGGGTATGAAGCTTTAAAATTGAGTAGGATTACCAATCTTGGGAATCATGGCAAGGAAGTTAGTGTTGAAAGATGGTAGGGTTTGACCTATGGCACAAGAGAATTCAACCACTTTCAACAGATTATTTTTGATGAATACATAACAACCTAGGAAGAATTCTATAGAAAGTATATCTAGTCCAAGATTTTGGTCCCTTTGAAAGATTTGCAAGGTTTTAAGAATTTATTTGATAATTTTAGGCATGAGGCCTTGATTATCCTCTTGATTTATGAAGCTTGGGAAAAGGCTCGCTATCTTGAGGATTGCTTCAATAGTGACTCTAGATTATTTTTTTAAAAGAGTGTTGAAGTGATGCACTCCTTTTGTTTCCATATAAAAAAATGTGGTTTCCCTTGATCCATCTACCTTATCAATCCCCAAGACCATGTTGATATTTTTCCGATTGTAGATAGAGTGGTGGAAATTTTTATGTTTTCATCTCCAACCTGTAGTCAAATTTCTCAACTTTTGATTCTCCATTCCTTTTATCTATCAAGTAGGATTTTCCTCAAATTGTCCTCAAGTGTCTTAATTTCATTTTTTTGGTAATCAATGAGAAATCCATGTCCCTCTCCCAGGTAGAAATGTTTTAGTTGGGCTTCAATATCCACAAGAAATTTCTCATCATTCTTCCTCTTATCTCTGGACCAATTAATGGCAATTTGTTTTGCTCATTTTAAATTTTGATGAAACTGAATGAGGGTGGATTCTAGAGATGAGATGTCAAAGGTTCTCGAGTTGTCTTTAATTTTTCCTAGGAAAGTCTCATCCCCAACCATTTTGGGTTTAAATTGAAAGGGATGGGGGGTTTCTCTTCAAGGGAGGCCATTTCTAGAAGTACTAGGTTGTATTCCAAGTCTCCTCCCATAAAAACTCACTAATGGAGTTGAATATTTTCTTCAAGAAAGGATTCATATATCAATAAATTATCTATCCATTTTGCAACTCGATCCTCCCATGTTCTCATATTTCTCCATGTAGGAAAGAGTTTTATAGGTCGCATGTCTAGCAGGATAGTAATATATAGTTTGATGATAAAAAAATATGTAAGAGGATCCACTTGGGTTGTTGGACTCCAATTTTGTGAGTCACCTAAGGAGAAATTTAGATCCACTCCTGCCACCACTAGATCATTGGGAAACCAATATTTTTACAACAGGGGTTCCTAGAAAATTTTATGGTCTGAGTAAGGGCCAAATATATTCAAAATAATGTAATTCCTAATCCACAGGGGAAGGCCCAAGAATTTATGAGGGCTAGAGACTCTTTTCTCCAACTATATATCAACCCACCTGATTTTCCTTGGGAATCAATTGAGGAGAAGTCCCATCCTTTCAAAAGATAGGACATATCTTCTATAACTTTGTCTCCTTCAGTAAATATTATCTCTTTTAATATTATGACTAGGGGATTTTGAGTGTCCACCAATATTTTTACAACCAACTTTTTTGAGGAATTGGCCAATCCTCCATAGTTGGGAGAGAGAGAGAAATCATTGTGTAACCACTTTTGGGGTATTTTCTCTAAGATCCCAAATCAATAATCGTTGCTTTCTAGTAGGACCTCCAAGGTTGCTTAATTTTATTCCAAGGAAAGGAATTATTTCCTTCCTCTTTGACTAAGCTTTGAATATTTTTTTTTAATCATTTCTAGTCCCCCCACCACACTACCTAAAAAAAGGGAAGCTACTTTGACCCTAGAACAAATGTTGTATTTGGAAGATTCATAAGGTTGGGTTTTGTTATGAGTGTTAGTATATAGGGTGATTAGTGGAGGTATTTGGAGATTGGAATTTTTCAGGTGCAATGTCTAGACCCTTTAAGGGAATTAGGGGAGGGGGTTGAGAAGAGTCTATTCCAAAAAGACTAGAAAGAAAGTCCCCTAGTAGGGTTTCCACCTGAGGGGGTAGGTCCACCTCCCAAGAACCAAAAAAAATATTTTATGTATATTGTAAAGGAACATGGTAAGATGGAGAATATGGATTACCCTAGCCTTCTAGACCACAAATGGGGAAACCGGGGAGTCTTTGAGATTTTCAAGTTTTTCTGCTGATAGCATTGAATCCAATGATTTGATAGTTAGTGGTGATTCCTCCTTCAGTTCTTGCTTTGAAGGTGACTGAGGTAGAGCCTCTCCTCCCTTGTTATCCTTAAAATTCCAAACCTTCTATCTGAGAAGAAGGGACAAGTCCTTTTCCAAATGAAATTTCAACGGGATCCCTTCATAATCTAGGGCATGAAAAAAGTTGGATGAACCTTTCTTTATCGCGATAGAATCCGCTAGACCTTTTGACAAGTACAGAACAAATAAGATGCGATCCATTCCCATGTATCACGAACTCTTTTACCAACTATCCATCTCATAAAAAATCCCTAAATCATTTCCTATTTCTTTGAAAACATCATCTGACCAAAGAATTAGAGGTAATCTTGGGAGCCCTAATCCATACAGTGACATAGTCCATATGCACAATCTTCAGATCAAATTCAATTTTCCATTTTTCAAGAAGAGTGCTTGGGATCCCTAATTCCATCAATCTTGAAGATTTAATTGACATCTTCTTCTATTCTTATAATTCAGACAAGCCATCCATTAACTAGAATCATGCTACGCAGGGCATATCCAAGCAAGCCAGTGAAATTTTCCAAGGTCCAAGATTTTATGGTTTCAAATTTCATCTTGATGATGGTAGAATCATCCATATTCATGATCTCATGAAGTTTAATTCCTTCTCCTGGCTCCAAATTTATGGCCTTTACCTTCCTTTTGACACATTTTCGGTGCTTTTAGCATTCCCCAAACCTCCCAATCCAAACCCTTATTGGTTAGAGGCCATAACTTTACCAGTTGGGGTCCACTCATTAACTCTCCAAACAACATATTTCCAATAAAAACATATTCATCAAATCCCCCCTTTGATTTAAATGAACCCAAAGGCGACGACGGGAAGTTACCTGAAATCATATCCAAAGGTGTGCCATCATCACTTGAGTGGGGGATGAATCCCTATGAGGTGGATGTCGTGGCTGGTCTATATCTACACTTAGTGAAAAAACATACTTGTCCTCTGGATCCCCCTGACCATGTGAACCTTGTTTTTTCCCATGCTACCTTGACTCCCTAATGGAACCGACAGGATAGGAGTTGAGGGACTTAACCACATCACGTTGACTAAAGAAGGTCAAGGGTTTGATAGATACCAAATGATAGTCTCTAGGACAACTAGGGTATCTTCCTCCAACGACTAGTCACCACGCTGCTTGACCTAACGAGGTGTGGAATTGATTTCATGGTACGACCAACTTAGAATAGACACGATTTGGTGACCTTTCAAGGGGTTGTCTGAAGAGTCAACTGCTTCCTCCTCCATAATGCCAAAACTCGTTAGAGAGCTAGGGTCTGCTACAATAACTAGGGCCCCTGACAAAACATTAGAACCCTAACCATAGAGCCTTTGATGCCCTTCAATCGAATCTCTTGACAACCTCTCTTGGCATCATTAGATGGATATAATATTAGAATTTATAATGTAGAAAAAATAATTTAATACAAAAGATAGGAAAATATTAGGTCAAATTTAACTATTAATAATAATGAATACAATAAATTAAAATTAATAAAATAATCATAAATATGATTAAACATAAATAACAA
>SNQJ01S0078114.1:48073-64972 GCA_010110895.2 Picea sitchensis
CATGTTTAAGTCAACCCACTGGCTGAAGTTAGGATTCCAGACCTCCTCTGTCCTTATGAACCAGACTCAGTCCCTGAGTTAGAGTGATACCTCCTAGAGCCGTTATCTCCATTTGATCACCCTTCATAAAGAAATCGTAACATAAAACTGATGGGCGTTGGGATCTGCTCCTGCAAGTAATCCAGGAGTGACTTCTAATGCTAACAGATACTATTCATCCTAGTACTAGCTCCTACTCACTTCCTACTCTTCTTTGGTTTTCATGGTCCTTAAAAAAGAAGGCACTTGGTGCATGTGTCCTAATTTTCGTGCTCTCAACAACTTGATAGTCAAATATAAATTGCCCATTTCAGTCATTGATGATCTCTTAGATGAGCTACATTGGAGCATAGTTCTTCACTAAACTTGATCTTTGCTATAGTTATCACCAAATTTGAATGAAGAAATTCTATATTCCCAAAACTAATTTTCACATTCATGATGATCATTACAAGTTTTTGGTGATGACCTTTGGTCTTTGCAATGAACCTTCCACCTTTTAGAGCCTCATGAACCACATTTTTAATCCCTTTCTTAGAGCCTCATTAACAACATCTTTAATCCCTTTCTCCACCATTTTGTCTTATTTTCTTTGATGACATCTTGGACTACAACATAACAAAAAAACTTGGGTATAAGTTGTGGCACATGTGGATTAGATCTTACAACTCCTTCGTAATCACCAATTGTTACTCAATTGTTCTAAATGTTCTTTTGGTGCTTCTGAAATTGAATATTTGGGACACATTGTCAGTGGGGAGGGTGTGAGTGTTGATCCTAGGAAAATTGAGGTGATGAAAGATTGCCTCATCCCAAGACCCTCAAAAGTTTGCATGGATTTCTTTGCCTCATATGTTATTATCATAAGCTTTTCAGTCCAAAAATATGGTATAAATGTTCTTTTGGTGCTTCTGAAATTGAATATTTGGGACACATTGTCAGTGGGGAGGGTGTGAGTGTTGATCCTAGGAAAATTGAGGTGATGAAAGATTGCCTCATCCCAAGACCCTCAAAAGTTTGCATGGATTTCTTTGCCTCATAGGTTATTATCATAAGCTTTTCAGTCCAAAACTATGGTAAAATTGCAGATCCTCTCACCACCCTGCTAAAAAATAATTCCTTTACTTCGAATGAGGAGGATGAATAGGATTTTCAGGCTTTAAAAGATGTTGTGGACCACACTAGTCCTCCCCTTGCTTGAATTATACAAGATTTTTTTTGGAATATTATACTTTAAGCAAAGGAATTGGGGTTGTGTTAATGCAAGAGGGATGCTTGCTCACCTTCAATAATAAACAATTATGTGATACAAACGTGGGAAATCCACCTATGAGAAGAAAATGTTGGTTATTATTCATGCAATTGATAGATGTTTTCCTTACTTGATGGGGCATTGTTTCTATATTAAAACAAATCATCACAGTTTGAAATATTTACTAAAACAAAGGCTATCATTTCGAAAATAACAAAAGTGGGTCATAAAAATGTTAAGATATTACCATGATATTATCTACAAGAAGGGAAATGAAAATGTGGTGATTAAGTTATATCTAGGAAGTATGATGAGGAAGGTCCCCATTTCCCTTGTCTTACCAACTGCTCGATTAGTTGTAAGTATTAGTACATCAATAATGGTCAATGGGTCAAGATCATGCACATGATACATTGGCTATAAGCTGACCCACAAGCACACCCAAGTTCCACTTGGAAGGATCATGAGCTTCGTTATAAAGGCCATATTTTTTTGTTTTAGGATTCCTCATTTAAATCTAAAGTGTTATTTGAATTACAGTCCTCTTAATGTAGGTCATTCTAGGTTTCAAAAAACATATGATAGGATTAAGAATTCATTCTAAATTTAGGAAGGCGTAAAAAAGGACATCCACACCTTTGTATCCAAATGTGATACTTGCAAATGACACAAAAGGGAAACAACAAAGCCTCTAGGATCCTCACAACCCTTACCCATTCTTTCCATTGTGTGGGATGTCATTTCTACGGATTTCATTGCGGGGTTACCAAAATCAAGAAACAAATAAATAATAATGGTAGTTGTTGATCATATTTCCAAATATGCTCATTCCTTTGCTTTACAACACCCATTCAAGGCCTCCATGTTAGTTAAAGTATTCATGGACAATATTTTTAAACTACATGGCATGCCTAAATCCATTGTCATTGATTATGATCCCACCTTCACCATGAATTATTGTAGGATTTGTTTCGGCTTCAAGTTACCAATTTAAATCTCAACACAACATATCACCCCAAATCAATGACCAGATGGAAGCAATCAACAAATGTTTGGAATCTTATTTACATTGTTTTTGTTCAGAGTGATAATCCCAATGGGTATAGTGGTTATCCCTGGATGAATGGCAGTATAATACTACCTATCATGGTGCTACTAAATGACCCCCTTTGAGGCAGTCTATGGAAAACCATCCTTGTCAATGATCTCATACTTGTCAAGCCCCTTTAAGGTTCAAGAGGTGGACAACACCTTGATAACACATGATGGAATTATTCATTCCCTCAAAGATAATTTGGTATTGGCTCAAAATCACATGCAACAAATCTAATCAACATCGCTCCAAATGCCATTTTGATGAAGGGGATAAGGTGTTGTTCCATCTCCAACCTTATAAATAGACTTCACTCAAAGTTTAAACCAACCTTCCAGATTTGGATGAGGAGGGTTCCATTTAGTTGCAACTGGTTTCTATTTTAGACAAATGTGAGAATCACCTTTACTAGAGCACTATCCAAGAAGTTTTAATCCAATGGAAGGATATACATCATGAATATGCTACATGGGAACCAACAAATATCCTCCACCAATATCCTCACCTCCATACTTGATGACAAGACTGCTTTGTAACAAGTAGGGCATGCTAGATTCTCACCCTAACTCCCATAGTTTTTTTTTTTCCACGAGAAAAAAGTGCTCTTTATATTCCAAAAGGATATAAAAATTTACATTGGTCGACTTCTCTTACAGCAGCGAATAAACAAGAAGAACATCGCTAAATACTTGGTTCATAACCATAATGGCCCAACCTTCAAAACTATATCCATCAAGGCTCAAAATATGCTAAGACGGAAACAAATCATAGGTTGATCTTGTAGGTAGGTCCTTCATTGCCATCCTCCCAATAAGAAAAACAAATTTGGCTCGGAGGGAGGAGCAAAGATTTTTTAGAGAGGGAGTCTGCCTCGGAGTTTTCCTCTCGGAAAATGTTGGAAGGTGAGCTTGTTGAAAAGTAGTGTAGCATCTTTGGTCCTGTCTTTCCAGTAATTAAGAGCTGCCACACGGAAGTCGGCCAGTCCGTTCAGCCAATCGATAGTGAGCTTGGAGTCACCAAGGAGTAACAAGATATCAGTATGGCGACTAGCCAGCACTAGCGAAGTCCAAGCTCCTATTAGCTCAACCTTTGTGTTGGTACCCTGTCCGTAGTTCAAAGTCCAGTGAATACAGGTATGGGGGTTTAATGCTATTTTTCCCCCAGCTCCACATAGCGCGCCCCCTTGTTGTGAGGCCCCATCGAACCAGGCCACCGCCCTATATAAAGGAATATGAAAGGGACGCCGATCCGGTGGTTTTGACTATAATGTCTTGCCAAGATTGGTTGCCTCTGTCAAAATGAGAGATGTGATATAGTGGAAGGACGACTTCTTGTCATTAAAAATAGCATCATTTCTGGACAGCCAAACAAGCCAGCACAGGTGTATCGGAAGCAATGCAAGCGAGCTGTTATTCTGGATCCAGTTTTGGAAGCATGCTTGTACATTATTACCTCTCCAAAGTGTGGAAATTTTTAGTGCAGAAGTGATAAAAGACCAAAGCGCACTGGTGAAAGAGCATTGTACAAATACATGCATCGTTGATTCAATGTCCCGAGCACAAAGGGCGCAGCGATTCGGGCCCTCCCAACCGCTCTTTTGCAAATTGTCCCAGAACAAAAGTTTATTTTTGAGAAGGAGCCAAGCAAACAATTTGTGTTTTAGAGGGCCAGTGTCTCTCCAAATCCTCTGCCTCCAGTTTGGAATTAATGAATTCCAGTTATGAGTTGCCAGTGCAAGGTATACATTCTTTGCCGTTAGCATTCATGTCCTGTCTCCCCCGGTCCAGATTAGGGTGTCTGCCTGAGAATGCAGACGCACGCCAGAAGATTTGAGCTGTAGTGTGTACTCATCCCATTATGCCCCGTGTATCGGATCTAGCTGGAGATCTAATCCGCTCAGCCATGAGTCACCAAGTGGGCCGGTAATAATCGGGCAGTGGAATTGATGTAGAAAAAGGAGTTTTTTATCTTGTAGATGGGCACGCAGCGATGAAGAGAGGATCACTTTCCTGCCTAAACCCAAAATACAGTCGTTACCAACTTCTATCAGGTGGCCGTTTCCGGGATACCATGAGAGCCACTTTAAAATGATCGGGAGAGTGGTAGAAAAGTTTTTCCATGACGGTGAACCTGTTGATGGATGAACCTCTGCGTATCTGATCCATAAATGGACAGGGAGATGATGTAGATACTTTTCTTTGATAACTGTACTCCAGAGTCCTGGAATTGTTAATATTCTCCAAAAGGTATTGGTCGAAAGAGCCTTGTGGAAGAGAGGCAGGTTTTTGAGACTCCAGCCTCCCATCGACTTCGGTTTAGAAAGCTCCTCCCATTTGCTGAGATGAAAGCTTATGTTCTTCTTACAGCCGGACCAAAGAAAATAAAAGGAGAGTTGACGGAGCGATTTTAAAACGGTGGCTGGAATGTGTGCTAGAGCCATCCAATAGACCGGAAGGCTCTCCAACACCGCTTTAATCAGTATGTATCTTCCTCCTATAGAGAGATACCTGTGTTTCCAGTTGAGAATTCTACCTTCGAATCTGTCAATAAGCCAAGCCCAATCTTTTATGGTGTATCTGGAGGATTTTAAGTAAAAACCTAAGTAGGTAAATCCCTCCTCAAGCTCAAGGAAACCAATCCCAAAAAGCGCACTTAAGTCACGTTTTAAGGGCTCCTGCGCATTTGAAATCAAGAAGGAGGATTTAGAGGCATTGATTTCTAAGCCAGAGACATCACAAAAAGAAGAGAGGATCGAATGTATGATGGACCATTCGGCAAAAATTGCATTTGTCAAGATCAAAACGTCATCAGCAAAAAGGATATGAAGAATATGAGTCAGTCCTGCCACTTTAACTCCTTTCAAGTGTCCCTCCACTTGTTTGTTCTTTAGTAAGATGCTGAGACCTTCCAGGATCAAAATGAAAAGTAGGGGGGATAGTGAGCAGCCCTGGCGGAGTCCTCTCTCGCAATGAAAGGCCTTTGTAGCTTCACCATTGATTAAAATAGCTAGTGTTGCCGAGGAGATACAACCCATTATCCAATTTGTTGTAATAGTGCCAAAACCGCTCTGGATAAGAATGAGATGCAGAAAATTCCAATTTATGCAATCAAATGCCTTTTTAAGATCCAACTTTAGGAGAATGGATTGAAGATTTTTTGTCTTAATGCTGTGGATGCATTCTTGTGCTACGCCAACAACATCAAGAATCTGTCTTTCTTTGAGGAAGCCAAGCTATTCTTCGGAGAGTGCCCGAGAGAGATATGGTCGAATTCTACCAGCAATGATTTTAGAGATTATTTTGTAACATAGATTACAGAGCGATATGGGACAAAAATCATTAAAATGCCTGGGAAAATTTGATTTTGGAATCAAAACAACAAAGGTTTTGTTTAATTGGGAGCTTACAATCCCTCTTACTCTCGAGTCTTCAATGACATCAAGAATGTCTTGATTCATTAGATCGAAAAAATGAAGGAAGAGTTCGACCGACCAGCCATCGAGACCTGGGCTTTTCTCTCTTTTAAAACTTTTGATTACCTCAAGTAGTTCCTCCTTTGAACATGGGGAATGTATTAGATTTGCCTCCTCGGGAGAGATCATTCTTGGGAATAAACTGGCTGTTGTTGTCTGCGCTGCAAGTGAAGGAGCTGGAGAAGCTTTGAAAAATGTTTTATAGTGTGTGTAAGCCACCGATTTGATCTCAGCCTGAGAATGGGGTAAAGTTTCATTTGCATCTTCGATCTCCCAGATTTGCTTTTTTGCTCTACGGGAGCAGGCAACTCTATGAAAATAGCTTGTGTTTTTGTCACCTCCAGCCAACCATAACATCCTGCTCTTTATACGCCATCTTTCCTCCTCATCACGAAGTATATTGTTTCAGGCGTCCTCTAGGAAACGGATCCTGTTTTCTGTCTCCACGCTGCTAGGTAGCTGGTTCTGTTGTTTTAGGTGATACTCCAACTCAAATTCTATGCTGTTGAGCTCAGCTTGTTCCCTGTCCTTTTTCTCCTTAAGCCAATGAATCGAGTGATATTTTAAGGTACTGAGTTTACGGAACAAATTTCCTTGTGCGTCTCCTGGAATGATATGAGTGTAGTCAGTCCATACAGAGGTAACAAGGTTTATGAAGGTCGGATCCTTCAACCACTGCGTATTAAATTTGAATGGATGACCCTTTCTGCCACGACCTTCCCCTAATTGGAGGCAGATCGGCGTATGATCTGACAAGAAGGGCAAATTAACCCAGGAACGACTATTGTAAGATGGTAAGAGTAGGCTCTCAGCTACCAGAAAGCGGTCGAGCCTTTTTGAAATTTTTTCTGTTCCTTGTCTACCGTTCCTCCAGGTTGGCAGAAGCTCCGGCGGTTTAATGTCTATCAAGGCATTTTTGTAAAAAATCTGTTGGAAGAAACTAGAAAGTGGGTCAGTCGATGCCAAGTCACCCCAAATTTCTAGAGGGTTGGTAGTTAAATTCAGGTCACCGGCAAGAATCAGGTTCTCTGCCGCCAGAATTCCCAGGTCGTCTAGCCGCTGCCAGAAATCTTTACGTCCAATACAGGGGCCGTAGACATTGAGCAAGTTTATAGGTCGATTGAGTTCAAGACTAGTCCCGGATAGAAACATTCCCCCAGGACTGAGCATCGGGAAGAGATTGAAAAAAGCAGGATCCCATGTAACCAATAGGCCTCCCGAAGTTCCCACAGAACTTGCTGCACAGGACAGCCAGCTCAGTCGAAGATGATGCATGAAATCTCTAATCACTGAGGCAACGACCAGAGTTTCTTGAAGGAAGATGATAGAAGGTTGAGTCTGATCAATGATTCTTCTCATGGAGGCTTGTTTCAGAGGTCCTCCGACCCCTCTGATGTTGAGGGATAACAAGATCATGATTTCCCTCTAGCAAGGGCTTTAATGCCTCTAAGCGCCCCTTGTGATTGAACAGGAATGGAAACTGCCGCTGATGTTGAGCCAGCCAATGTCTTCTTTCATGCACTGCGAGTTTTCAAAGGTGAGAGTTCCAAGCCAATTCCTTTTGACCAGGTAGGGTCCAGCTCTGAGGAGGGTTTCGGTCCAGAGGAAGATGGTTGATCAGAGTGACTCCCGGAGCCATGTACTAAAAGTTTTCCATGATAGGTGTGTAGGGAGAGAGATTCAAAAGGAAGGGAGGGTTCAAGGGAAGAATCCTGAAGCAGATTATCCAGTTGGGTTTCCGAGTGGGAGGGTTCAGTGTAACCAGCGAGGACAATAGGATCTTGGGAGACTTATGCTGCAGAGTATGGGTCAGTCTCCGAATGCAAAAGAGTAGATGATGAGGGATGAGTAGTGTGAGGGGTGGGGGTTGGAGATGGAACAACAACAGATGGATGGTTAGAGTATGGGTCAATCTCCGAATGCAAAAGAGTAGATGATGTGGGATGAGTAGTGTGAGGGGCGGGTGTTGGAGATGGAACAACAACAGATGGATGGTTAGAGGTTGTTAGGTGAGGATCAATGAAAGAATCTGGTAAGGTGGTCGAGAAATCAGGAGAAAAAATGGAATCAGTATGTTCAGAAATGAAGAGCCTGTCTGAGGCCGTGAAGGTACTATAGAGAGAAGGGCAGAGTTTTTGGATCTTACTCACAAGTGTGTCCTACGATATAGTGTCTTCACTTTGGTAGAAATGATTTTCAGCTGGCAGATTTGGAGACGAGATATATCCATTGAAGTTTGCCTCTTCTGCTGGGTCTAAGATCTCCTCTGATGGGGGTACTTGGAACAATCTCTTCGCAAATGTCGTGTTCTGCGGCAGAAGGAGCAGCGGAACGGAATGCCCAGATAGTCTAACCTCTGTGAGTGTAGTTGACCGCGCCAGTCTATCTCCAAGACTTCAGATAATCCAGCCTGAATATCTAATTCCACATATATCCGTGCTATTCTTCTGTCCACTGCCTCTAGTAAGTTGGAGTCCAATTTGAGAAAACGTCCTAAGGAGGCTCCAATCAGTTCGAGAGATTGCCGGTTCCAAAGCTGGAGCGGGAGGCCTGGGAGGAGTACCCAGATATGTCGAAGACTAAAGAATTCTGTAGCAGGGTTAAAACCTAGTCTCCAACGCTTTAGCATGAGACTTCCCCCGTCAATGGGCCAAAAGCCTCCTAGGATTAAAGCAGAGTCTTCAGTGGTCTTAAAAATAAAACCTAGCCATCCATGTTGTAGCAGGTGATACTTAGGAAGGTATCCAAGAATGGGTTTCCAAGTTGAGTCCATCTAGTCTTCGAGCTTCTGCTTGCAGTTTTGTTTGTAGGCTAGACATCCAACTAAAGCACACAGGGCTAAGTTGCAGGCTTCAGTAAGTCCGATATCCATACCAAGCACAAGTTTGGGATGCCTGTGTTTGGGTTTCCAAACCTTTTGTGGGCGTTTCTGTGTTCCAGGTTTAATGTATGTGGACGAGTACTCTAAAGTCTTATATTTTGTTTGCGATAGGTACTTCCTGGAATCTGTGTTGTGCTGTGTAGTATTGGGATGAGGCGAAACAGTATGAGGCTCATTCAAATGGGGCAGGGGCGGGTCGGCTGTTAAGGAATCAGTTGACAGAGGAGTCCGAGAAGATGAGTAAGGAGGAATATTGGGGCTAGTAAGTATGTGAGGAGGGGTGCCAACAGTCTTAGTTAAATGATAGTGTTTAGCACAAAGGTCGTCTATCGAGGCCAGAGTTTCTGGGTGGTCCCAAGGGTCCCCCGGGCTCTCGACAGACATAAACGCATCTTTTGTCTCCATGTGCAACTTCAAGGGAAAACTAAACTAAAGGGCGAAAATCGAGGGCGGAAAGCTCAGTCAGGAAGGGAGATCCGACTGAATCAGCGGGTTAAAAGGCAATGTAGTCAGGAAATGTAATGGTGTAGCAGGTGACACTACAGTGCAGTTCAGTGAATCAGATGCAAGTATGGAAAAGGTAAGTAGATAGCAGAGAAAAGTCTGATGCTTGGAAGACTGTCTGACAAAGTATATTGGGAAACAGCGAGCGAAATGAGACAAAGCAACAGGCAAATGACGGAAAAATCCGAGCTGTGGTTGGTACCAACCGAAAGGTAGGAGGTAAAGCGAAGTCAGTTTAAAAAGGAAAACGAAGCCAGCCAAAAGGAGGTTACCGCAGATGAAATGTGCCGGGAGACCGTCTGGTGGACATCCGATCCTGGATCAATCTGTTGTGTGCTCTGAGACTAGTACCTGGTTCAAAAATCGCCATGGGCGCCAAAATCGCCATCCCTCCATTGAATGTAAGTTTGAGAAGTCCCTAACTCCCATAGTTAATGTTTGAATAGATTGTTACTTAATGTATTGAAGGCCATATTTATTAATTAAGGCCCCACGAGGTATTAGAGTGTGAAACCAATAAATGTGAGTGACATCGTTAAATAAGGTCCACTAGTTCATGGGCTAGGCCTTATTAATGAAGGTCTACTAGGTGTTTAGGGTTTTGGTCAATTAGAAACTATATATAGTAGTAGAAGTTATGTAATTAGTTTTCAAGTTAATATTATTTTATTTGGATCTCTTTTCATGTTAGAGGTTTCCCCCTTGAAAATACAAGTGAACATTGCATCCAGTTTTAAATATCAATAAAGGTTTGTTTATTAATGTTATTTTCCAATTTTGGTTTTGTTCATTTTCTTTCCACGATTATATCTTCTTTTGTCTTGCTCTATTTATTTTCTTTCCTCAACTATATTTTATCTATTTTTCTCTAAATACTCTATTTCAACTAACAAGGAACACCACAGATGGTGATTATATTGAAATTTGTTTGAGATTCCAAATTCAACTTAGATCATTAAAAATCTTGATATTAGTCAACAATAATTTAAATATCCTCGACATTTATTCTACATGTTTCTTACTTAACTAATTAGTTGATATCTTTCTTACTTTACATGTTTCGTACTTAACTAATTAATTGATATAATATGCAAATTTAAGTTGGCATATCAAATTTTCTTTAAAATAATCTTTTGGATCAACTCATCAATCCTCATACTTGTAAAATTATGAAGAAATTCATACTATTGTCATAACTTTTGTGATCCACCTATTACTCTCAGAAGTCTTTCCATATCATCTTTTGTGATCCACCTATTACTCTCACAAGTCTTACTATCATTTGTTATCACCTTGTTGGCATTTTGTTATAATTCAAATTGAGAGAGCCTTTAACCCTACATGTGAGTGAATATCAACGATAGTCTTTCTATCAACCATACTACTCTAAAGTCCATTTCTATTTTAAAATTCAGAGTATAAGTCCAATTCTAATTTAAAATTCAGAGTATAAGTCCATTTCTAATTTAAAATTTTGATTTTTAAGTTACAAATTGCAATCTTCTACCGTTATAGAAATTTTTAAGAATAAGAAAGAAGAGGGTTTACCAATTCTTCTTCATTAATGATCATTTTAGCTTCCCTATATGTTACCTTCACTTTACAAAAGTTACCCAACCGAATGTTTATGTTACATGTGCCATTTGTTTAATGTTTGAAGTGAATCTAAGAATTTGATTTTGCATCATGGACTTGGCATTGGGAATTTAATCCATTAGTATTTGCAATATTCTTAATTTTGAACATTTGCTTTATTAAAAATGGTGTATTTTATTGGTTTTATTAAAGTTGGTTTCATTTAGATTTTCAATTTAAAACTACTGTTAAGTGGTGTATTTTATTGGGTTTTATTCAAGTTGGTTTCATTTTGATTTTCACTTAAAATTAATATTCATTTTGATTTTCACTTTAAAATTAGTATTCAAAATTGAATGTTGATATTGAATGAATTGAATGTTGATATTGAATGGAAGCAATTGAGTTCAAAGTTAAATTAAAGATAATCATGAACAATGATTAAGAATGCTCCACTAGTCTAACGACACAAAGTCACATTCATTTTATTCCCCTCCCTTGAAATACTAACGCGATATCTTTGGGGATATGGACTATTTTTCGAGAATATGTGCAATCCTTAAATTTAACAAGGGGAAGGGGGCAAGCAAATTTTGCTTCAATCTGATCCAAACTTGTTATATGAGATCATTTATAATGTTGCATAATTGACTGAGTAATAAATAAAATGAGGGAATAAGTGTCAAAGATTATGTGTATGAATATGAACATTTGATGAGATTTGTTTATAATTGACTTGAGTGTTAATGACCATAAATTTAAAAACACATGATGTTATGATTGATCGATTGTAACTCCAAATTCATTAAACATAGTTTGTTGCATTGTAGTTGAACATGATATATATACATATATATAAGCTTATACTTATAGATTTAATTGTAATTTTGTTTTATAAATAAACAATCTATTGATAAGAAAATTGTTCAATAACTTTTCATTGTGTAATTTATAGAATATCACAATGTAATTGATGTCCATTATTTTTGCATAAGTTGTATGAATATTTGCTAGTTCCTCATGTCATACGTACAATCTAATAACATCTATTCATAGGTTGGTTTTAGTTATTTGTCAACATATAATCTGTAAACTGCCATGAATATGCCACTGTAAGAGTGCGTTACAACATATCTTACAATATTATGAAATATTTTATTATGCAGTTTATTACCTTAGACCTAAGATTTAATATTACTAGCAAAATGTTTAAAATTATGGAATAACTAAAATCAAAATGAAAGAAACAAGTAAATGACACAAAATCCACACAAATGAACATAATATGTGATCTGGGAAACCCAATATGAGAGAAACCTAGCAACAAGGTGAGGCCTATGCTTTACTCGCTCTTTTTCAGTTACAAAATGCAAGTACAAAGAAATGGGCACTCACTATGGAGTTGCCATAGACACTATTGTCTAAGTGGCTCCTACCAAAATCTTCTACTTCATTTGTTATGCTTCGATATCCCACTCCTATATGCTCTACTCAACTATGGAACAATAACAATACCAAAGAATGGAACCCCTTCTCTTCCTAGTAGCTCAATATTTAACATAGTTTGATAGTTGTCTAGGGTTATGGTTAGTGTTTTTGCATGCCTCAACCCTCAATTAGTGTTAGGGTTTTGGACCCTCTAGAATCTTCTTGAAAGTCCACACATGAGTAGCCCCACATGAGTAAGTAATGGGGGTTGATGTGGCATTGACTTTTTATCATGGTGGTCAATAGGGTAGGTCAACTTGTAGGGGGAATAAATTTTGCATACGAACTTCGATTGAGGAAATTTTCACACATTTGGAAATATTTCAATGTGTAGAACAATGTTGAGGGTGTGAAAGATAAGCTCAAAAAATTTTGACGCAAAAAGTGTCATTTGATGCCCCAAATTGGCTCTAGAAATTTTCGAACCCTAAATCACCAAATCGAGACCTGCCCCTAAAATAGACCCTGCAAGCCAATTTCCCCAATTTTCCACCTAGAAAGTACCACGATAGATGAAAAATTATAATGATCCATTATGTATCTTGCCTCCCCATTTAGGGAGGCTTTTGGTCCCCAAAATATTTTACTGAATGAGGCGAGGAAATTTTTCATCTACCTTCTACCTAGAGTACCATTTGGCCTTGTTTGGAATTTTCCCTTTTAACCCAACCCTCCAAAGTTAATGTTGTCCATATCTAGTAGTTTTGGACTTCTACAAAATTGTTTCTTCTACCAACTTTGCTTGAGATTTTGGTGCTAAGTCCTCTATGATAGGTAGGACTTGCTCGTCAATTTATTTATCCAACATGGAGGGCTCATAGAGTTTCAAATTTTTCACATTCACTAATGAGTAAATGCACATATATGGGGGTGTACTAAGTCCATAGGCATTATCACCCACCTTCTCCAAAACTTCAAAAGGACCATATTATAGAGCCTTGATCTTGTTACCAGGACCCTATAACCTTTCTTTGTTCATATGCAACCAAGTTATGTGTATGTCTCCCACCTTGAATGTTTTCTCAATTTTGTTCTAATCATGTCGAGCCTTGTACTTTTCATATGAATTCTTCAATGTCTATTGTACTTGCAAATGGATCTTCCTAATCTTTTCAACAAATTTTATTTTTTTTCTTTCAATGCATCTCATGTGATGTATTTTGTCACTTCTCATTGTTTTCCATATACAACATCAAAGGGAAATGGTGGAAAATACCTAAAGCAAGTTTCAAAGGGGGACTTACCATTAGAAGCGTGGACCACTCTGCTATAAGAATGTTGAATATAAATCAATTTTTCAGCCCAAGTCTTTGGATTCTTTTGATTGTAACCCCTCAAAAGATGAATTAATGTCCTATTGACTACTTATGTTTGTTCATCTATATGTGGATGGAAATTTGAAGATCTATTCAACTTGGTGTCCATATTCTCCCTCGGTGTATTGCAAAAGGCACTAAGAAATATGGTATCCCTATATGAGATGATTCTCCTTGGTATCACAAAGGGAACCCAAACCTGTTCAAATAATATGTTTGTTGCTTCTTGTCCTTTGATGGTATTTTAACAAGGCATAAGAATTCACATCTTCTAGAACCTACCAACTACCACAAACAAATGGTCATGTTCCTTCCTGATTTTTGGAAAACCACCCACAAAATCCATGGAGATATTATCCCATAGTCTAGTAGGTACAAGTAAGGGATGGCATAAACCTTGATTTTTGTTACTAGCCTTTCTAGTACAACAAAGTATGCATATTGTAATAAACCAAGCTACATATTCTTTCATTCCGGACCAATACATTGTTAGAAAATTAAGTGTGCTCGTTTCACCATAGACAATATAGCAATATTATCACCCAACCATAGGCCGAAGCCACCCCCGAGCACCTTAACCTTGAAAAAGAGAATAATTATGGAATCAAACCCTAGACCCAATAGCCAACCAAGGTAGCGTACCTCTCGCCAGAGCTAATGTACAAAGCAGAAAGTCTAAACCATAACCAAGAGAAAGTCCAAGCCAAAACCAAAAATTTTCCAGTTGCAGCAACAGTTCCTCTCCAAACTTGCGCACAACTAGTCTTATGCAGTTGTGAGAGAGAGTGTGTCAAATAATCTCTAGTGCCCTCTTATTTATAGTCCTCCAAGTGATCTAACTGGGCTGGCTTCTACTCTTGGAGGCTAATAACTTATTATTACATTTTCTCTTGAGCCGACTTGTCTTCTAGGGTTCGTATCCAACTATTTAGGGTTTCTCTAGCTTTCCAGAATATTATAGTCTTGTCAAAGGTTACACGTGGAGGTTAATACCTCCCGCAACTGCCATAATATCAACACTCCCTCCTAGCTAGGGAGGTATTAAAGGAAATGGTATTGAGCACAAAAAAACCATTCAACTGGTAGCATCATCATAACCACAAAGTCTATCTCATGATCAAATCATGACCACCATCATCATTATCAATATCATTTGATAGCATAGACTACATCATCTCTCGAATCCATACTCCATATGGGTAATCAAGGATGATGTTGAATAGGTCACTCACTCCATAGAGTGATACAAGAACCATTCTTCTAATCTTGACATATGTCCTAAAATAATAATTGTTCAAACAGATGTTGGAAGCCACGCCATGGGCTATGAGGGTTATTCTTATAATCCAAACATATATGCTAGAAGAATGACTATATTGGACCATTTTCCATAGGGAGAATGTCTGTCCATCAACATACTGACTATCCATCTGGATGGTAATCATATCCAACACTAGCGATAGTATTCATGACAATCAGAACAATCCCATTTAATAGAACACAATTGTGTTTATGCATATTAGTACACAACTACTATCCAGTGGTACACAACCACACCAAGTAGCACAAACCTACTAATTAGTGACACATAGTCACAACCAGTGGAACACATCCACCATAGTGGCATACAACTAATGTCTAGAGGCATGTAGTCCCCACATCAATAATATCATCTGATATCAACCTGCATAACAATATCATGATACAAACTGAGTCATCTAGGCCATTCTTCCACTTACATCTGTGAGATCTGGAAGAGCATCTTCCCTCAGAGAGTAAAAGCATTAGCCATGGGCTATCTGGACTATTCTTCCCAAGCATAGAAGAATAATTGTCCCTAATTTCTAAGCTTGGACCATTCCTATGACACTAATCACAGTGCAACCTGGAGAGAATGAGTTTGCCCTAGGGAATGCTTGTCCTTGATTTATGAACCTATACCATTCACCTAATTGGGCCAATCCTCCGACATGAATCATAGTGTAACTTGGAGAGAATGAGTCTACCCCAGGGAATGAATGTCCCTGATTGATGAACCTGGACCATTCACCTAACTGGGCCATTCCTCTGGCATTGATCACAATGAAACCTAGAGAGAAAGAGTCTTCCCTAGGGAATGATTGTCCGGACCATTTCCTATGGAAATCAATGTCCTGCACCAACCTCCAAAATGGACCATTCTTAGAAACTACTCACAACTATGAACTTCGAAAGAATGACTGCCCAACGAGGCAAACTATTCTACTTGACCACTACTCAAAGTGACTGCCAAGAAGAATGATTGTCCTAGACCATTCCCCCACATTGGCCAAAAGGGGAATCAATGCCTATGGTACAACAACAATCTATCAAACCATTTTCATTAAGAAAATGACTGTCCGATCTGGACCATTTTCCGAACTAGAAAATGCCTGTTTATCAGAAATCTTGAACCACTTTCTGAACTGGAAAGGAACTTCCCATCTTGGACCATTTTCCAAACTAGAAAATTATTGTCCATAAATCAATAACATATCATTGCTCCCTCCCAACCTGGGAGTAATCACTTCCTAATAAGGAATTTGTCTTCATGAGCCCCAACTTTTCTGCAAACTTTTCATCTTGGACGAAGGCTTTACCAAAATATCTGCTATCTGCTCATCTGTGGAGATATACTGGAGAACCACTTCTCTCTTCTGGAATTTATCATGGAGAATATAATTCTTGATATCAATGTACTTCGGCCTATCATGGAACATCAATTTTTCTGAAGGCTTCACATAGCTCTAATATATCATGGTCGAATTCAACACCTGATCAGACGGTTCAGAAACCAACTTACGGAGCCACATTGCTTCTGTACAAGCATCACACACTGCAATATACTATGCTTTTGTAGTGTTTAGTGAAACAGAGTTATGTTTCCTGCTACCCCATAACATCATGGAAAATCTCAAACTGAAACATATCCAAGTATCACTTCCTCTGTCATAGGAATTTTTCACCACACTTCTATTATGTATGAGATACTTTGCATCAAGTTGCTTGAATCCATTCAAGGTATTCTTCCATTTGTATACATGGGTCTCTTTCTCGTATAAGCTTCTTTCTCAATTTTATTTATTGGGAAGAACAGTCTTTTACATGAAAATTTCAATCCATGGATATTGCAAGAGGTATATTTCGTTTACTGGAACAAGTTATCGTCATGGTCTTTTCCCTCCTTTTGGAAGAATCTCTAGTTCTGAATCTCGCAAAGCTTCCATTCATAAGTATTTTTCACATTTTCTTACATACATT
>SNQJ01S0078115.1:1315-13361 GCA_010110895.2 Picea sitchensis
AGGAGACTAGGAGGTATAATTACAACTAATGGCCTAAAGCCGACATAAATAAAATAACATTACTAATATAATATGCCCTAATTAAGGGGTAATGAGCCAATATTAGGGCTTAACAGAGAAGGCAGAGCATTATAATAATGCATGAAAATGACTTGGTTATGAGGGAGAATAAGTTCGAGAATTTGGTTATATAATTTGGTGAAACACAAGTTGAAAGACTTGATAGTTTCACCATCCTTATAAGAAATGTTATTGTACTCCCATAACCACTCGACTCAGATTTTGGATTGCCCATAGGTATACTTGAACCAATAGAATAACTCCTCCCAAGTGGAAAGAATCTTAGGAGGAAGGTCAAAGAAATCGACCATAGCCTTCCCTTCAAGGGAATTAACAAAAAAGCGCATACAAGTGTCATTTTCATTGGCTCCTATGTGGTGACAGGAATTAGAAAATGCCACCAAGTGTTCATTCGTAGTGCCCGTGTTATTTCCTGAAAACATAGGGATATTCTCTTTGAATTTAGGAAGTGGATGAGTAGCATGTGTTACGTTAAGAGGGGAGGAAACATGCCAAGGAGTAGTTGTAGCATCTTCTTCAAAATGAAAAATCCCATACTTTTTAATGGCTTTGGAGAGGTTTATGGTAGATTGGACAGGGACTTGATGACTATACAAGCTACCAATCACTGACAAGGTTGAAGGTTGAGATGAAGAATCACCTCTAGTTCCACTAGAGCCACCACTAGATTCTATCTTGTGAACGATAGGTAAGGGATAGAAAGATGAACTGATTGAATCAGACAAAGTTCTCCTTAGAGTGCTTTGTTGGACTGACAAAACAACGTTTCGTCTTCCTATTTCAGCAATAGGATTTATCTAAGGTGATAAACCTCTTCTTCTCCAAGAGATACAAGGGTTTAAGGACATGAAAAGAAGATCAAAGCTATAGGAAAAAGAAAAACTATGGATGATTCCTAGGCTGTCTTTGTCTATCTTCCCAATGTTCTTGAACACTTATGTCTTACTCAATCACTACCCATGAGCGTTCAAGCTCAACCCAGGTATTAGCAGTCTTTAAGATGGTATTAAACAAGGTTAAAGAAATGATTGTATGATCCTTAAGACTGGGCTCAATATTGGGCTGCCTTGCAATAGGTATAGTCATGAAGAAAAGAAACAATCAAAGAATCAAAAGCAACGATATAAATAAATTCAATGAAAATCAAGATTATAATCAACCAACCATATATTGAAGATCTCCCTAGTATGCTCTCCAAGTAAATGTTGAGGAAAAGATATGAATTTATCTTACTCAAGCATTTTCAAATCTTTCTTGGCTAAGGCAATATAGCCAAGAATATCACCCTATGTTTATAGCCTCAAAAAGTGTTTCCCAATCCACAAGTATTAATTACAAGGGCTTAGGATAATTTTTTAAAATAAAAGATTGTTGCAAAATATACCATTTTTATATAATTTTCTGAATACAACAGATTGCAAAAAAGTAAATGTGGAGATCAAAAGAAAAAATACCGAGTCACATATTAACACAGATGAGACATAATAACAATCGCTTTATTTCATTCCAAGAAATCAAAAGAATTGTTCTCTTTACAAAAATCCATGTGGGGCCATGGACCAAGGTCAAAATTAGATATCCCCGATGAAAACCATACAAAAGGACTTTGACAAGACGTAAAAACTGAACTTTAAAATCTGGATCAGCTTGCCACAGATTGCTGCCCACTTGACTCTACACAATATCATTTATCATTCATCAATTTTAATTCATAAACAGACAAGTCTACATAGAATATCAAATATAGATCAACACCTCTGAAGCAAGCATCTGAATGATATGGTTCATCTTTGAACCTCGCTGTCTACAATAGGACCCTGTTGTCATAAAAGAGAATTAGGTTTTTAATGAATTGAAGAATGAATGAAAAATGAAATATCTCAATAAAACTCAAGAGCTAACCTTAGTATGCTTTATCCTTCTATTCTCCACTTGTTCTTCCTTCTCATTTGGATTTTATGCATTCCAAATTAGTTGAAGTAGTTCAACTACCTCATTTAGTTAAGTTAACTAAAACTCAACTAAATTTTAGTTTAGGGGGAGAATTAATAATAATAATAATAAAGGGTCTTTTATTAAATAATAACTAGTAGGTGGGACCCCTTGTGACTCCCTTTAATTTATTAACAAAAACAAACATAATTAGACAATCAATCAAACACATCCCTCCATGTGGCTCCCGTAATCATTTCCACAATTTGAAATTTAAATATCAATGATATTTCAAATTATATTCACGCATACAATATCCACAAGATCCAAAAATAGTTTGTTGTCCAAAACTTTCAGCAGTCCACTGTCCTCAATAAATCAATAATAAACACATAATCAAAAACCATATTTGCTATCCCCTTTGTTGTTCTTTGTTGTTGTTATCCCCTTTTGAATTCTCTGAATTATCCTTAGGTTGGGTGGAACTTTGAGGCTTGATCTCACTAATGACATGGGATAAGTCATCTCTCAAGTTCATATGGGATGATACTGACTTCGTTGAGTCACTTGAAGGAGAGGAGGGAGCAACAAAAACTTTACCTTTATCATGCACACGGTGGGCCTAGGTTTTGAGTCTTTTTCTTGCGTGGGAGGACTGTACCGGTGAGTGTGCAGGGGAAATCTGAAAATTTGGGTTAACAAGTGGAGGAGGAGGAGGTAACAACAAATTTTCCTAGCCACAATGGTGGGAGACTGTTGGGTGGAAAATCTACTTCCATCCATCATTCTCGGGAACTTCAAGTTGCAAAGATACATGAGGGGGAACATGGATACCCGAAACATGGTAGGGCTAGAAGGGAGGCCAATCCAATTGAAAAATCCATCTTGAAAGAGATGGTTTAACTCTTTAGGATCAACATCAAAATGTATTGAAAATATGGGCCTTCTAAGCCCTCTGTTCTAGTTTCCTCTGCCCCTATTGTTTCGACCATGAATTCCTCTGGTGAAGAAGTTCATCCTGTATGGAGAAATTATTAACAACTAGATATTAAACAGACCATACATGACATTCTCTTAATATGAAACAAAGTTTGGCTCAACAATTAACATCAGACCCATGCATCCCAATCCATAAAATTTATTTAATAATTGTCAAATGAGGAGTGGGTGAAATAAAGTTCATGGGATCTTTGGGGGTATTGTATTGGGAAAAAAAGTGAGAAAATGAGAGGGAATTAGAACACGATTACTACTCAAAAATTCATTAAACAAATAACTGTGCAATAATACCAAATCATATCAACTTCCAACTATCTATGTGTTATAGTTTTATCACTGTCATATAGAGTTTTAATTTAATTTTAGTGAACAGGGCGTGCACAATGAATTGGGGATCGTGAGGGGATTTATAATGAGAAAAAAAGTGAGAAAATGAGAGGGAATTAGATGGACACTTTTCATAAAATAAATTAAATCAATCAACTATCATAACTCTGTGTGAAATCTAACCCAAAAAGCATCCATTTCCAAGACCAAAACATTCATTGTTCCTCAATTTCATACAAATTGTTTGTTGTCTCAATAAAACAATTTAATTTCCAAAAAAACTTCCATTTATAATAGCATGTGTGTTATGATTTATACAACATTTCCAATTCAATAGTAACAATGTAACCATTTGAACCACAGCACTGCATGTGCTAACGATGATCTCTTCATTTAAAATAAACAAAATATGCACAATGAACCCTGTTATCTATGTCCAACATTCATATTTGGTAATCAATAAGAGACCCAGGATAAACAATCAATAGTCATTGTCCTTTAAAAAAAATCGGTCCCGATTTAAGCACATAGAGGTCTCTTTTAAAATCATGGACAGACTTAAGATCATACTTGATGAACCAATCATACACAGGTCTCTATCATATAATTGACACAATCTTGATTCGACAACAGGAATCAACCCAAAAAGAAAGTAACCCTGAGCTTGATCTTTGTGTGCATCGATATATACAGACTTCCTCTTAAAAGGAATGACCCACATAACCATATGATGTATGAAGAGAACATAACGATATTGCCACACAATTATCTCTTTTAAACTTTTACAGAATCGTTATTGTGCTTGATGAAATAATCACTCACACAGGTGCCTTCTTAATTTAAATGTAATCACGATCATGCTAAGATTAAACACAATAATCAAGACCATAATAAAATAGAAGGGAAACTCTCGAGAGGTAGATAACCATATATTTTTTTCTTCTCTATTCAAATGAATTCATCACAGAGAAAATCCACAAATATTCGATCAAGAGGATGGTTCTTGAAGCGAGGGAGACCGTACCCTTAAAATTTCCACAATCATTAAACTGATAAACCAAACTTGACAAACCCCAAAAGATGCCCGAGGAAGGTAGAAGTTAAGTCAGAGTCCAAGTCATCTCTTTAGAAATTAAATGTAGAGAGGAAATTTTTTTTTGTTTGTCTTTAGAAAACACAGAGAGCTCATAGTCTTTTACGTCCTCATATTCATTTACCACCGAGTAACAACCACAGGCCACAAATATAATCCTAAACGAAAAGAAACCATGCTCTTTAAAAACACCACAATCCTTCAACTTATAACCCCAATATTTTGACAGAACCATAAGTGAATCCCTGAGTGGAGAATAAATAAATTTGAGCTAACCAATCCAAACACACATAGATGCCTCTAGAATTTTTTTTTTGCAGAGAGGAACGAGGGTTAATTTAACAATGAAGGGTACTCACAAACACACAGAGACCATGTCTCTTTCCAACAACCAGGAGGTCAATAAATTTTGAAAACAATTGACAGTCAGGCCACACAACATAATAGTCGTCATTAAATCAGAGATGAGAGGGCGAGTGTGAAAATTCTTTTTGAAAATAATTTCAGGACACAACTCATCAACTAAATATATACAAATGCCTCTCTCAAACATTCTGGGCCAACCAAGATTGGACTGTGGAAATATTTCAATGAAACGACAGTCAAGAATGAGTCATCAAACAATAGTTTGGGGCTTAGAAAAAAGAACCACACCACTGTCGACTGATGCATTGCAACTTGGATAAAGAATCGTAATGGAAACCGAGAGGGAAAAAAAGTTGACAACAACTCATACAAAAAATGGTGGTTAAAACCCCTCAACCATAAAACACAGAGCTCGTTGCACCACTGTTACCATTATTTCACAGAGAACCATCATAGAAAACCAATTTGACCGAGTAAATAACCAATACACAAACTTTATAATCAACAACACCCATTACTTCGCTTACAGATGCCAACATTTCGCAGTAATTACAGAGAACCCAAAACACAATATTTACACTCATTCAAAAACTCAAGAAAACACAGAACCCATGCAATCCTGAGCAACCATATGATTCATAATACAGACAGTCCATCATGGATGGAAAGCTAAGAGTATGTTGAGCACTCAACACACCCTAAAAAGCCTATGTCAATTTTCTACCTTTTGGGTACCACTTGATCTTTGCATTGTCTGATTCGATTTCATTTTTTGTGAAAATGTTTTGCCTTGTGATTATTATCATGACTCTCATTATCCTTTCATACTGTTTTCGGACCTTTAAAACCCCATGACTTGAGCTTGAAGAAAGAAGAAAAACCCAAAACACTTCACCTGACACACAGATTCAACATCAAAAGGAATTCAAAATGGTAAAGAACCACTCGGGAAATATTTGTCACCGAAGCACCAATATTCATCGACATCGGTAAAAAGAAAGTTTTTTCTGCGCAAATTTTTTATAAAACGATATCGCCGATAGCCGATTCCTCTTTGGCACTGGTAAAAGATGAAGGAAATAGTTGTTAAATCGAGAAGGAAAAGATATCGCCGATAATCAATACCTGATGCGCCTATCGGAATCGGAGAAGATCTAAAAGGATCGCGATGGACTTTGTGACCATGCTAAAGAATTCCCCCGATCGTCGATCCCCGATGCACTTTGGCATCGAGACTTTTTTGAGGAAGATAATCCATAAAAAAAATGTGATAGGTATTGTCAATTGTCAATCCCAGATAGTTTTCAGCATCAACACTTTAAGGTATGTGTTAAACTGAATAACTTAATGAAAACCCCGACTCTGATTAATACACACGGATTAGGCCACCTGTCTTCAATGCCACATGTCTTTTCCAGATTGGAGAAACCGCACGGTCTAATTTTAGCCTGAGTCATTCTTGGTTCCTTAGGTCCAAGTCACTCCTCCGAGTCAGTTTTTCCATGTCATCATTGTACGATGAGATTAATCAGTGTCAGAGCTTTTGCGAGGGACATCGACGAAAACGTTCACAGCGCATCCCTAATCCTCGATCCATCCACTGAGAAAGTGACACAATGGGACGTTTTACCACTAGATATGATTAGATTCAGAGCATTTAAGGGACCAATTGATACCAAATATTGTATTAGTTTCTTCCTCGTGTACCAATCAACATGACAGTTTGAAATCACCGATAGACTGCATCAACCCCGCATCTCTGCCATCAACCCACGATGAATTTAAGTTACATAGATTCAGCAGAAGATTTGTTTTAAATTGCACTCATCACCCGAATTCAATGGTTGATGCGACATGGCAAGTTATTCACTGGTTTAAATCCTCTCGCTCCATGGTAAGCATAATCATTCTGCGCGCTAGGAAATTTAGAGAATCTGGAGAAATGAGAAGAGAAATTTGAGAGTTGCAGAGATCTGGTGAGTATCAAATAACCAGGTTTAGCAAGCTTTACAGGTATGTACCAAGTCTGTGGATTTTGCATGTTTACACCTCATATATATATTTTTATCTATTATTTCTCTATACACAGTCTCTAAATATTTATTTCGATTGCAGTAAAAATGCCTCCAAGAAATCTAACGATTAGACGATCACCGAGGGAGTCGAAGATGAAAGAACCAGAATTAGGTGAAGGCTCCTCTCTAGGGGTCACAAGAAAATTGGAATTCATGCAAAGACCAGAGTTGGTCATCAAAACATTGACAAAGAAAGCTTTCGTTTAGCCTCCGACCTTTGGAGATACAGAGGCAAGCATAGGATCCAAAGCGACACTCCCTCATTGGGGAGATCTCTTTAAGAAAATCATCTGGGAGGAATACCCGGAATACACCCCACACAGTGACCCTAATGTCATAGCATTGGACGATGAAGTGTTCCCGAGCATCTGGTGGTTATACCTACATATGGTGGCTAGTATAACCCTTGTCTTTCCCTGTGTTGAACTCCTGAAGTGGATCATTGACCGCAAAGACACACAAAAATGTTTGATCAACAATGACAATGGTGGGTGTGTCAAAGTGTTCCTTCTGGTAGAGGTTTGGAAGTATTACAAGCTTAGAGACCCTGAGGAGTGACTAAACACTAATTTCATCGTAAAATTATATGAGTGCCACGATACCAGCTGGGTGATGGCCTCATGGTGGAGAGAAGATAAGAAATACACCAACTAGAGCACCGACTGGTACCAAACGACCAAATTAAGGAAGCCATACATCTACCTGATGGCTCTCATTTGCCGATTGTATGGGGAGAAATACTGCTCCATATTTTCAGAGGCATGGATGCCTCTAGCTTACAAAGTGGCCATTTTCGGGAGTGGCTTCAACTGGGGAGCCATCATTTATAAGCAACTAAGCATTTGTATACAACAGGCTAAGATGCCAAAGGAAGGAGAGACATTGGCCTTCTACATGGATTCATACTTACTAGATGTCATGTGTGATAGAAACATCTTGTCTGGCATGAACTTGATCCCGACACGTTGCAGAACTCCCGGTCCACGTATATTTCAACATCTTATGGGAGAATATGTACAAAAAATCTTACTCCCTCATTTGTGATGAATTCATCGCATGTATTTATTTTAATCTTTTCAAGAAAGAATGCCCGAGACTATCAACTACAGCCAAAAAGATGATATCAAAGGTTGACCATTGGTATCAGAACGAGCGTGATACCTACATCAGGGTGTTCAGAGCCATCGGAGCACCTCATCTCCTGCCAATGCATGTCCCTGACTGGCTTGTAGTGGTAGAGTTATGCTACCAGACCATCTTGCAAGGCTACAGTGCCACTCTAGTCAAGGATAAAAAGTGGGCGTTTATACCTTATGGATTCCATGTAGGATTCTACTTGGTGAAAGACACTGCTCAAGCCAAACAAGAAGGGTTGAGGCAATTGGATTTCATATTCTAGACTAGCTGATTCCGCAAGCATGATCCAAAGGGTCTGGTCTTGAACCATGCTTCTCAAGTGTCGTCCTTCTGGCCATATGCCCACGAAAAATTTGAAGATGAAGTCTTCACAGAAAATGCCCAAGAATGGGACGAGGTGGTGGAAAGGATGGTCGACCCAAAAATGACCAGGTTCAGAGCCATGAGAATGGACGAACATATGACAACCATAGAGAAATCGACTCAAGAGGCCCTCAGATCCAGGGAAGAAATGATAGGAGTCGAAGCAATAGTGGTTCCCTTGGAAACTCTGGTGCAGGAAAGAGGTTACCCTATGACGTAGGACACATAGGAAATGGGGTTTCTCATGATCGAACATGCAAAATGAATAATTGGTCAACTGTAAGATGACCTAGACCTCACAAGAATGACGGGGTCCCCTACCAACAACCAAGATGAATTCCAGACAGGCCCAAGCGGCCCTGAACTAATATACATTGATGAAATCGTCAGGTTAGACCACCCTGAAAATGAAACGCCACAATCCGGGTCACCAAGGGGTGTTTCAATTCAACCAGAGACAATTGGAACATAAGGGAGAGTAAGTGCGCCAAACCCCCTAAGCGAATTGATAAATATCTATGATGACGAATATATCCCAAAGGTATCCCTAGTGACCTCGATACATATCATAGAGGAAAAGGAGCCGGAGAAGACACCTTCCCCAGCTCTCGATGCTCAAATTTGGGACTTTACACAAAATGAAGAAGAGGTCGAGAGTGTATTAGACATTGATTTTCCCGATGCACCAGAGACCCAAGCAGGTAGTTCGAATGATGAGTCAAGGTCGGGCAAACAAAAAGAAGAAAATTCACAGCAGGAAATTGGTGTCTTAGTGGCCGATAATCAAGTAAGTATCGAGCCTACCCCCAATGCCTTAATTTCAATCAGTACTCAAATCCCTGATGAGAAACACACAATATCCCGGTCTTCAGAACACAAGGAAAATTTCAATAACCCAGTCTTGAACATATATATACCATCGAGAGCCTGAGAAATACGATCACCTGGGGAGATCAGAAAATCCCAGAGCCTGTGGATGAAGTCGTTGACATACATGCCATTTATTATGACTGGAAAAGGAAATCCATTGTGCAGAGGACCACCAAGAAGAGGAGGATCACTCTGGATCGCTCCATCCCCATCACCATAGAGAAAAAATTGATAAATAAAGAGCACACCAAAACATCCGAACTTATTGGCGTAGGGATGACAATCAACGATGCCACCTTGGACAGAGAAAAAAGGGATGAAGAGGAGTTGGCTGCTTCTCTAAAAGAATTTGAACATTTGTGCCACTTGGCGAAATATTACCACGACACCACACAGGCCGCAATGTTCCTAAGGAGCGAATTCAAGGAGGCCTACAACAAATGAATGACACCTATTCATTGCAAGGATAGCCGAGCTGTAAGAAGACACCCTCATGGCATTGGCCACGTGCAAGGATATGGAGAGGTAGTACGAGAAGGAACAAAAATCGGTGGAAAGGGTCGACTATATCAACATGATTCAACAGGGCAGAGATATAGAAGAGCATGACATCCAGGTGTTAAAAGAAAGCAACCTTGATCACATAAAGAAATCGGTCGAATATTGGGAAAATATGGCTCGAGAACCTCATCGGGAAATCCAAGAGAAATGGACTAACTGCGAGAAAAGATAGATCAAGATCAACCGGGTAATGAAAGACATCAGGCTCCCTGAGTTTGGCACAACCGATAAATTTGTCGACTTGCGCGACATAGTCAAGACGCATGCCGAACAAGACTCATCATGGGCCGAGGAAATATCAAAGGTGACAGACATGGTGCCAGGTTAGGTGTGACAGTTCATGGAGAACCCGATCAAATCTCGGGCTATGTTGCAACAGTTAAGTGCTAGAATAGTCAAGTATTGGGCACAAGCAATAGAGATAAGAGAGATTCATTTGACTCCAATGGAACAACATATATTCTCGTATGCCAACACATGCGAGGATATCTTCATCAAGTGGTTGGAGTACGAAAAGAGTCACCCACTTAAGTGAGATCCTGAGATGACTCTTAGAAAGACTGATGGAAGAAAGCACCATGTGGCAAGTTTTTTTTTACTTAGTTACACTTTATTAGTTATTTTTAGTTAATAGTGTATTATAAATAGGAGGATCGACCTATTAGAAAGGGTTGATGGTTGTTGCAAAGACCCTCATTTTTTGGTTTTGTAAAGAACTATTTCAGAGCTGCCTTTAATTGAGAAGTCTTGTTTAGGACCTGAGATAAGTTTGTGTTTTTCATCAAAATCATGTATGATTGGATGTGGAGAAGAATTATTTATTATTTTGTCTCATGAATGGATGTTGTAAAGAGTAAGAGCTACTAAATATGTTAATAAGTTATCTGATTCAAATTTTTACAGTTCTTTTCTTTAATGATGAAGGTGAATCATTGTGTTATTATGTGATTAATGATTAGAGTTAAGTGAATTATTTTACTTGCCATTGTTTATCACATGCATGTTTTCTTCTGATAAATTGTATCTCAGTCAGTAATTGGAATACCCGCATGGTTAATGTATTAGTACTAGGCCTGTGGTAGACAATCATTGTATGCATGCTAGAGTGAAAGGGTTATCCCAAGCTCAACTTCTTCTCCAGTAGTTAATATTTTTCCCACTTTGTTACCTAGTTGGTTTATACTAGATTTATCTTATATCAATCCCACTTAAGAGAAAATACAAAAATATAACTTTCGAATAGAAGGAGAAAGCCTTCATAATAAAACGTAAAGCCCATCGATTATTTTGGCCAGATCGCAAGATCTGGAGAACCATTCCACTACGAAACGATGCAGAGTATAATTGGGCCTCGGTGGTGGGTTTGGTTCCTGTTGTTGAGTCATAGGGATTTAGGACCCCTCAACAAAATTGGTGCTAGAAGGAGGGGCTGAGAATGAATGGCTGAATATATATTTCACATAATATTTCAGACAACCAGTAGATTCAAAACAACCCACATGCATGGCTAGTCATTCCTAAGACAACCCACACACACTGAGTACTCCCGAAATGAGTAGCTAACCCCAACACGAGGAAAAAAAATTATTCCCTGATATAAGCTATGCTCTTCCTCACGAGGAATTGAACCAATTCAGAAGAATCACATGAGCTTAAGCCCGACAGATCGAAGCATTTCCATTAACCCTATCGCTTCCTCAAAGAAAAAAAATAAGTAGACCAGTGGTCGAGTCCCCTGACCAGGTTTTTGTGCACATAGTAGAATACCTGATAGATTTCACTCTCACTGAAATTAAATATCCTCTTAATCTAATCCCTGAAACACCAGCCGACAACTTCTATAAGCCCGACAATTTTTCGAAAGAAGAAGGGTTTAACTCAGGATATGAAAACATGGAAGATAACCATGAACATGATGAAGAAAGGGGAAAACCACCTCAGAATAATCAACCTTTGTTGGCTAGATATTCTTTGGCCATCCTTGGATGAGTACATAACCTTCCATGATATCTAGAGAAGTTACTCCCTAAGTTTGACCCTAAGACCTCAAGATTTCCTGAATACCATATCAAGAAATTCATACTAGCTATCAAACTAATGAATGTCAAACATGAAGACGTATTTTTTAGGTTGTTCCCCTACACTTTAGAGAATTCAGACTCCATGTGGTATTTTAACTTTCCTGTAGGATCCATAACTATTTGGACGAAGTTTCAAAAATATTTTCTAGATAAATTATTAG
>SNQJ01S0078115.1:20981-36268 GCA_010110895.2 Picea sitchensis
GTGTTGCTCTGTACACAGTCTCTAAAGATTTATTTCAATTGCAGGAACAATGCCTCCAAGAAAGTCGACTAGTAGACAATTGTCGAGGGTGCCAAAGCTGAAAGAACTAGAATTAGGTGAAGGCTCCTCTCCAGGGGTCACAAGACAATTGGAATTCATGCAAAGAATGGATCCGGTCATTAAAACATCGATAAAGAAAGCTTTATTTTAGCCTCTGGCCTTTGGAGATACAGAGGCAAGCACAAGGTCCAAAGTGACACTCCCACATTGGGGAGATCTCTTTAAGAAAATCAGTCAGGAGGAATACTTGTAATACATCCCACACAGTGACCCTGATGTCAAAGCACTCGATGATGAAGTGTTCCTGAACATCCGGTGGTCATACCTGCATATGGTGGCTAGAAGAACCCCTTTATTTCCCTGTGTTGAACTCTTGAAGTGGCTCATTGACCACACAGACAAAAAAAAATGTTTGATCAATGACGATAATGGTGGGTGTGTCGGAGTAATCCTTCCGGTGGAGGTCCATAAGTATTACAAGATTAGAGACCTTGAGGAGCGAGTAAACACGGATTTCATCATAAAATTATATGAGCACCACGACACCAGCTGGGTGATGGCCTCATGGTGGAGAGAAGATAAGAAATACACCAACTGGAGCACCGGCTGGTACCAGACGGACAACTTAAGGGAGAAATACATCTACCTGATGGCTCTCATCTGTCGATTGTATGGGGAGAAAGATTGCTCTAGTTTTTTAGAGGTAGGGATGCGTCTAGCTTACACAGTGGCCATTTCTAGGAGTGAATTCAACTTGGGAGCCATCATTTCTAAGAAACTGAGCATCTGCATACAACATGTTTAGACGCCGAAGGAAGGAGAGACACCATCCTTCTAAATGGATTCATACTTACTCAATGTCATGTGTTCCAGAAACATATTTTTCGGCATGGACCTGAGCTAGCACGTCGCAAAACTCCTGGACCACGCATATTTCAACATCTTATGGGAGAACAGGTACAAAACATATTACTCCCTCATTTGCGATGAATTCATTGCATGTATTTATTTTATTCTTTTCAAGAAATAATGCCCAAGACTATCAGTTGTAGCCAAAAATATGATATCAAAGGTTGACCACTGTTATCTAGATGAGCGCGATACCTACATCAGGGTGTTCGAGGCCACTAGAGCACCTCATCTCCTGCCAGCGCATGTACCTGACCGGCTTGTAGTGGTAGAGATATGCTACCATACCATCCTAAAAGGATACAATTCCACTCTAGTTAAGGATAAAAATAGGGCATTTATACCTTATGGATTCCATGTAGGTGTCTACTTGGTGAAAGACAATGCTCAAGACAAACAATAAGGGCTGAGCCAATTGGAGTTCAGATTCCAAACCGACCGATTCTGCAAGCAAGACCCAAAGGTTCTGGTCTTGAAACATGCTTCTCAAGTGTCATCCTACTGGTCATAAGCCCACAACAAATTTGAAGATGAAGTCTTCACAGAAAATGACCAAGACTGGGATGAGGTGGTGGCAAGGATGGTCGACCCCAAAATGACCAAGTTCAGAGCCATGAGCCTGGACGAACAAACGACAACCATAGAACAATTGAATCAAGAGGCCCTCAGATCCAGGGAAGAAATGATAGCGGCCAAAGCAGTAGAGGTTCCCCTGGCAGCGTCGGTGCAGGACAGAGGTTTCCCTATGATGAAGGACACACGGGAAAGAGTGTTTGTCAAGATAAAAAATGCGCAACGAAAATTGATCGACTGCAAGATGACCCAGACCTCATAGTAATGACAGGGTCCCCTGTTGACAATCCATATGAATTCCAGACAGGCCCAAGTGGCCCTGAAATGATAGACATTGATGAAATCGTCGGGTTAGACCACCCTAAAACTGCAACGCCGCAAGCTGGGTCACCAGGGGGTGTTTCAATTCAGTCGGAGACAGTCGAAACATCAGGGAGAGAAAGTGCACCAAAACCCTAAGAGAATTGATAAATATCTATGATGATGAAGAGATACCAGAGGTATCCCTGGTGACCCCGGTACAGATCATAGAGGAAAAGGATCCAGAGAAGACACCTCTCGATGCTCAAATTTGGGACTTTCCAAAAAATGAAGAAGAGGTCAAGAGTGTCTTAGACACTGATTTTCCTGATGCACTAGAGACCTAAGCAGGTAGTCTGAATGACGAGTCAAGATCAAAAGAACAAAAGTAAGAAACTCCACAACAACAAATTGGTGTCTCAATGGTCGATAATCAAGTAAGTATCGAGCCTACCCCTGATTCATCAATTTCAATCAGTACTCAAATCCATGATGAGCGACAAACAAATGCCTAGTCTTCAGAACATAGGGAAGAAGTTCAAGAACCCAGTCTTGAACAAATATATACGATCGAAAGCCTAGGAAATATGATCACTTGGGGAAATTAGCAAATCCCCAAGCCCATGGATGAAATCGTTGACATACATGCCATTTCTTTTGACCAGAAAAGAAATCCATTGTGCAGAGGACCACCAAGAAGAGGAGCATCACTCTGGATCACTCCATCCTCATCACGACGGAGGAAAATTTGATAAATATAGAGCATGCCAAAACATTTGAACTTATCAGCATAGGGATGGAAATCCCTAATGCCACCCTGGATAGAGAAAAAAGGGATGAAGAGGAGCTAGCTACTTCTCTGAAATAATTGGAACATTTGCACCACTTGGTGAAATATTACCTGGACACCACACAAACCACAATGTTCTTAAGGAATGAATTCAAGGAGGCCTACAACAAATTTACATATGAACGACACCTATTCACTGCAAGGATATCCGAGATACAAGAAGAATCCCTCATGGCGCTAGTCACATGCAAGGATATGGAGAGGTGGGACAAGTAGGCACAACAAGATATGGAAAGGGTCGACTATATCAGTGTGGTTCAACAGGGCCAAGATATAGAAGAGCACGACATCCAGGTGTTAAAATAAAGAAACCTTGATCGCATAAAGAAATCGATCAAATATTGGGAAAAAATGGCTCGGGAACCTCATCGGTAAATCCATGAGAAATGTACCAACTGCGAGAAAAGATGGATCAAGATCAACCGGGTAATGAAAGACATCGGGCTCCTTGAGTTTGGCACACCTGATGAATTTTTTGACTTGTGCGACATGTTCAAGACACATGCTGAACTAGACTCATCATGGGCTGAGGAAATAGAAAAGGTGACATACATGGCGTCAGGTCAGGTGCAACAGTTCATGGAGCACCCGATCAAAGCTTGGGCTATGTTGCAATAGTTAAGTGCCAGAATAGTCAAGTATCAGGCACAAGTAGTAGAGATAAGAGATATTCACTCGGCCCCAATGGAACAACATAGATTCTTGTATGCCAACACATGTGAGGATCTCTTCATCAAGTGGTCGGAGTACAAGAAGAGTCACCCACTTAAGTGAGATCCTGATATGACTCTTAGAAAGAGTGATAGAAGAAAGTGCCATGTGGCGAGTTTTGTTTTACTTAGTTGCACTTTACTATTTATTTTTAGTTAATAGTGTGTTATAAATAGGAGGATAGACATATTAGAAAGGGTCGATGGTTGTTGCAAAGACCCTCATTTTTTGGTTTTGTAAAGAACTATTTCAGAGCTGCCTTTAATTGAGAAGTCTTGTTTAGGACCTGAGACAAGTTTGTGTTTTTCATCAAAAGCATGTATGAGTGGATGCGGAGAAGAATTATTTCTTATTTCGTCTCATGAATGGATGTTGTAAATAGTAAGATCTACTAAATCTGTTGACAAGTTATATTATTCAATGTTTTACAGTTATTTTCTTTAATGATGAAGGTGAATCGTTGTGTTATTATGTGATTGATGATTAGAGTTAAGTAATTATTTTACTTGCCATCGTTTATCGCATGCATGTTTTCTTCTGATATATTGTATCTCAGTCAGTAATTGGAATACCCGCACGGTTGATGTATTAGTACTAGGCCTGTGGTAGACACTCATTTTGTGCATGATAGAGTTAAAGGGTTATCCCAAGCTCAGCCTCTTCTCCAATAGTTAATCTTGTTCCCACTTTGTTACCTAGTTGGTTTATACCAGCTTTATCGTATATCAGTCCCACTTAAGAGAAAATACAAAAAGATAACTTTCAAACTGAAGGAGAAATCCTTCACAAGAAAACGTAAGGCCCATTGATTATTTTGGCCAGATCACAAGATCTAGAGAACCATTCCACTACTAAACAATGTAGAGTTTAATTGGGCCTCGGTGGTGGGTTTGGTTCCCATTGTTGAGTCAAAGGGATTTAGGACCCCTCAATAGAGTCGTACCTGTGAGAAAATCGCTTGAATGATGAATTGGTTGTGTTTTCCCCTTCCAATCCTTGAAATGCGGAGCTTCCACAACCAACAGAGAAACAATGAAACTATGCTAGGGTGACAGGCTCAAGGGAGGTTTGGAGTGACATGCAGTAAATGCACATCGCTTCCTTACCTGGCCGTATTCAATTTCATGTACGAGTTTTTCCTTTTGTTTTTATCAAGCTCCCATTTTATTGATTTTTTTTTCATAGATCATATATGGATTAGTAATCAAGGTTATAACATAACATAACATAACATCTATAAACAACATGATCCTCATACACATGGGATTGTTCTCTATTGTAAGTAAATACCAACAACATTTAGCAATAATGCATCAACCACCCATTCATCACATCAAGTGAAACCAAGACTGCATCATCAACTGTATAGGAATGTGTAGTCAACATCATAATAGAAACAACATATAAGCGTAACATGTCTATCTTTGTGCCTCTAGTATACAAGGGAGTCCCACCTTCTAGTATTATATTATTATCATAATTAAATAATAGTTCTTAGCAATCCTTTGTGGGCAGAATTCATCGTTGCAATTTTAATCGTCAACAAAGGACACACTTGGTATTTCCTTGGCATTCCCTTGGAAAGGGGCGCATCACTTACATTCACTTGGCACTAGTTGGAGAGGGGCACACTTACCATTTCATTGGAATTCATTTTGATGTAGGAGAAACATCATCATAGCGTAAGTGGAAGACAACTCAGCTCCCTAGCGTGCATTTTGAATTATTTTTGAAATTTTAAATATGGCATGTCATGTAATATATGAAAAGATTGAAATTAAAGAACATATTAAATGTTTAGGATCTGAACCATCACATGAGATCGATGGCGAGTGTATTTTCCTTTAATGTAGTAGATTGTAGTACAAATTCAAATCATTTTATATTATCTATCTGTCTCGAACATTTATTGTAATAATCCTCAGTAGTTGAAATCTTTTATTTGATAGGATAACACTAAGGTAGTTGGAGGGAAAAGCTCCATGAGCTCGTTTTGTATAAATAAATGTATTGTATTCCCAAATGAGGTTGCTGAAAGTTATTTGAAGTTGTTGTTGTTGAGATGCAGAAGCTTATTAGAGTTTTATGAGTCCATGTACATATCATTTGAATGGATATAACAAAGAAGCATTGATCCAAATGTTTGGTGTTGTTGTTACTGTTTTTATCTGAATGAATGAATGGTAGGATTTTTGTTAAATTGGAATTCTCTATTATTACTTGTTCTTATGTTATGAATGCATTACATGGTTGAATGTATGAATATGTGAGGATTAGATAAGTTTCAATTTTTTCTCTTCTACGAGCATGTGCAAGGAGTGCATAGTGTCCGCAAGGTGTGCGTTGACAAAGTATATTTTTACTCAGAAGCTCATAAGAGATAACATGAAGCTTTTGTTTGTAAAGAGTGCATAATTTTCTGCAAGGTGTGCATTGACATATTTTATTTCGACTCAAAATCTTAGAAGAGATAACATGAAGCTTTTGTTTGTAAAGAGTGCATAAGTGTCTGCAAGGTGTGCGTTGACAAAGTCTATTTCGACTCATAAGATCAGAAGAGATAACATGCAACTTTGTATGCATGTTGTGCATATTGTCAGCAAGGTGTGCGTTGATAGAGTCAAGTTCGACTCAGAAGCTCAGAAGAGGTAACTTGGATATTTGTATGCAAGGAGTGCATATTTTCTGCAAGGAGTGCATTGAGAGAGTCTTTTGACTCAGAAGATTAGGAAAAGTAACTTAAGAGTATTTTCATAAGAGTGTAAGAACTATTGCAAGGTGTGCACAGTTTCCCACACAGAAGCCAAGTCATGGAGAAGACCTGTTGCAAGGTGTGCATAGAGTCAAAATTCAACTAAGTGTCGAAAAACAACTTTGAGGAGTTAGAGGTTTCGAGGAAGAAAAATATCATAAGAGATAGCAAGGGAGAATCCTTCAATAGTGAGGAACCCTTTAAGATTTCATAAATTAACGAGAAAGATCCATTCAGGAGGAAGTGAGATCATTCTAGACCGTAAGATCTGGGAGAGTTGTGATGCAGGAGCATCGTGTCAAGCGCATAGAGGCAGGAACATTCAACACTTGTGATTTCTTTCAGAACTTTGACATGGGAAACTACAACAGATTTCGGGATCCACCTCCACTCAACGCCAGAATTCACTTTTTGAGGCACGCTTGAACTGGTTGCAAATTTTACCCTGTGAAGCAAGTTTTTGAAATTGTAAACAGAGCAGGAGATTCCACTTCGGCTCTGGAATGTGACTGGACTTAGATAGTGTAGGATGAATTTTAGAGTAGGCAAGTAGCCAGGGGAAACCCTAGAACCATATTTGAGTTATGTAGAAGTTTACACACCTAGTGAGAGGGAGAGCGAGAATACAAAGAAAAATTAGTTGTAAGAGAGAACTGCGAGTAGTAGGAGAAACAATGCTTTTGAGTTATTGTCATTTTGAATGTAATTTGTAGCCATTGGGCACTTGTGAATATAACATAATGGAAAATTGATCCAAATGTGTTGAGCTTGGACAATGTGTATTTTCCTGTTATTTTCTGTTTTATAAACAAGTAAATGGAACTGTGAGATTTTGGCAGTTTCAATTGTTTCTCTTCATTTGGAGCTCTGCAAGGTGTGCATCGAGCGAGGGAGGAACGTTGTGGAATTTTTTTCTCTTCACTGGGAGCTTTGCAAGGTGTGCATCGAGCTAGAGAGAAAACGTCGTGAATCTGAGTTATCGAACTCCCTTAGACACAAGGAGTGTGAGGGAGCTAGAGTCTGAACTAGACAAAACTCAGGAGGAATAACACTTCGAAAAGTGTTATCGGGATCTAGGAACCCATTCCCTGGAAGGAGGGAAGACCAAGTCTTCACAGAATTAGAAATATCCTAAGTCGAAATCGAGTAAAAGCTCAGGAGGAGGAACACCGTCGAGCGTTGGATAGAGGTGGAAATCGCCGCAGGCCGTTTGATTGAAGGAAGGAACATAGACTTTAACCCTGCATAGATCCAGGAGGAGAGTTCAAAAATACGAACAGACGTTGGAGAACCCTCGAGGGGGAAAACCGAAACCCCGCAGGCCGTTGGATCAGGTAGAGCTGCGAGGAGGTTAGCGGCGAGATTTTCTCGATGTTCATTTTAGGACTTCGGGTACCGAGAGTTGGGAAGACATAGTTTCTAGTCCCTCAGAACCCTGAATCGTGAAAAAGAGAAATCATGATTCGACGTGAGCTGTCGATCACAGGGATTTCTGTGAGCCGTTGATTGAACACCACAACATTTCGACGTTTCAACATTTCGACATTTTGGATTTTCGGTGACCGGAGACTCCAAGGAGCAGGGATACCCCTTTGTATCCAGATTTCATGAAACACAAAATCCCGAAGGAGAGAGCGTCGAGCCATTTCGGCTTTTCGGCGACCGGAGGTTCTAAGAAGCAAGGACATCTCGCGCATCCTGATTTCACAAAACATGAAATCCTGAAAGAACATGCGTCGGGTATCTCGACATTTTTCCATTTCGGCATTTCAGCCACCAGAGGTTCGAAAGGGGAAAGGAAGGGCCCTTACATCGCGATTCCCTGAATCGTGAAACTACGAAAGAGTGAACGCTAAGCCAGTTCGACATTTCGTGAACCGGGATTTCGAAAGATAGATTCCATAAGGGAGAACGTTCGCTTCACGATTGTCTGAATCACGAAAATCCGGTGACATATTATAATGGGTCATCATTTCGACATTCCGGGTATCGAGTACTCGAGAGGCCAGGAGTCTAGAGCTTGGGAGTCCCAACTTGCGAAACTGCGAAATGCGAAGACCCGAAAGGCCAAGGGAGGAGACAGTTGAGGCATTGTGCCTTTTCGACGTTTCGGAGACCGGAAGTCCAAGAGGACAAGGAACCAAGGAGAATTTGCTCACAGGAGTCCCGAAACCCCAAAAAACCTAAAAGGTATGTTGGGTCAGAACAAAGAGAAGAACGCCAAGGAAAAAGGGCGTGCGCATAGATTTTTTTGAAGGCCTGTGCTAGAGGAGAAAAGGGGGACTTGTGGATTTGTTTGAAGGGTTCTAGAAAGAGCCCAAAGAGCTAATTCAACTCCGAGGAAGAACCATCCAGAGACCGGGAGGTCAGTGGACCCTGCTGAGGTAGGGGGTCTGCATCAAGTTGCATGAAGGTTAGTTGTGGAGTCCTTCGACGCTTCATGGTTCAGAGTTTTTGAAGTGTTTGAAGAGCATGGATCGTCGAAGTCCTCAAGCCGCAAAGTAATCCTAATCGTTGGATGCGAGGAGGATATTTGGCAGCGGATAAGAAAGTTTGAGAGGAAGATATACAGATAAATTGCATGGAGAAAACAATGTTTTCTATCGAAGTTGTGAAGTAGCAAAGTCCGTTGGAAAGTAGCTAAGTCCATCGTGACAATTGATCTGAGGGGGACACACGTCATTAGATCATGGAATTCGAGGAAAAGAGAAAGGAGAAGGTGGATCCATTGACCAAAAGTCGTCCAAGGTTCCAAGGGTAAGGAATCATCCTAGTCGTCGATTGTCTGGAGACGTGGTGTCATATTTGTCACTTCAGTGATATAGTACTTCGGGGAAAATGAAGAGTGAAGGAACAAATAGTCTCGAAGCTGAAAGCATCGAATTCCATCTGAACCGTCTATTGGAAAAGGACACATGTCACTAGATCCATAACTTTGGGACAATATTACTTCAGGGGAAAAGGGTGTTGAGTCATTAGGAACTCCTGAATGCTGAAGTTTGAAGTAGATCGTAGTCGTTGGATGTTACAAGACTGCAAACAATAGATCTAGTCTAGGTGAGTTCGTCGGTTCAGGATTCAGTTAAGAAGGCTTCAACTACAGTCAAAATGGTTGAAGCCCAAAATTTTGAATCGCCTTAGTGTTTAGCCCAGGGTCACAGCTCGAGGTCATATGAGGAGAGGGGCCTAGCGGAAGGAGCTAGCGCCCGCCATTTTAAAATTGTCAAGAGCACTAGGAAAAGGGCCTGCGACTTACATAGGACACGCGCCTAAGGAGATAAGGAGCATGTGTTAAATTAATTTTGGGGCTAACAGGGTCCCGAGGAGCTAATTCAGCTAAGCCTTTTTAAGATCCTTGACTGGGAGGTTGTGAAATCCCTAGGAGAGAAGTGGGGCCTGCATCAAGTGGTATTTGGGATTTTTTTTTTCTTTTAAATCTCTGTGTGAAGGGGAAATTTCAACACCATGCCACCTAGAAGATGTGTAGAACCACCTATAGCAAATTGAGTTGTGGAAATGGATATGAGAGAACTTCACACAAGGTTGGATGCTATGGAGACAACACAAAGGACATCACCTGATGCTGGAGACATCAGTGATGCAGAGAGAGAAGAAAGTGAAGTTGAAGATGATGTAGTAGAGGTTGTTGTAGAAGAACGCTTGTTGAAAGATGTTGTCAAGTTGGGAGCTAGAGAAAACATAGACATCCTGATGTATGAAGGAAATTTAGATGATGAATAATTGTCAGATTGGATCAAATCAATGGACAAGTACTTCGACTATGAAGACGTTGATGAGGAGAAGAAGTTGAAACATGTCACTAGATTAAAAGTACATGCAACACTATGGTGGGATGAACTACAAGCTAACATAAGATGCAAAGGAAAACAAAAGATCAATAATTGGGACATAATGGTAACCAAGCTAAAGGATAAATTCATACCAAGGACTATCAGATAAATTTGTTTTGGAAGTTGTAGAACCTGAGACAGAAGTGAATGATAGTGAAAGAGTATACAAAGGAGTTTTACAAGTTGAACAACAGGGATGGAAAGTGAGAAAAAGATGATGAAAAGGGTGCTAGGTATATAAATTGCTTGAGATATGAAATCCAGGATGAAATTAGCATGATGACAGTGAGGACAGTGGAGGAATCTTATCATATTGCATTGAAGGTAGAGGATAATTTCTCTAGAAAACAGATCCAACAAAGCAGAGGAAGGAGTCTAAACATAGGTAATGGAATTTTCCATGATAAGGCACAAAATCTCAGGGTTGAGACTGAAAAAACACACAATCACTCAAAAAGAGGAGGAATTTCCTGAGGGAGACAATATGGTGGATGAAATTATTTTCCTCGAGGAAGAGGAAGAGGCAGAGGAGGAGAAGTGAAGTATTATTCCTTTGGAAAGAAAAGACACATGTATTAGGAATTCCCCGAGAGAAATAAAGAAGGAGGAGGTGAAGATCACATTTCGGAAGCATAGAAGCAGAATGTTGAAGTAGAGGGTGCAAAAGATGGAAAATCTATGTTGATGAAGAAGGTTCTCTTGAAGCCAGAGCCAGAGGTTGAAAAAACAGTGCAGAGGAACAATTTGTTCATAACTACGTGAAATACTAAAGATAGGGTATGCAAGGTGATAATTGACAATGGGAGCACTAATAAATTAGTATCCACATAAATGGTGGAGAAATTGGAGCTGTAGGCAAATCTGAGTCCATATAGAGTCTCATGGTTGCAGAAAGGACACCGAGTAATGGTAACTAAACAATGTCTAGTTGAATTTAAGATAGGAGGATATAGAGATGATATTTTGTGTGATGTGATTCCCATGGATGTATGTCATGTTTTGTTGGGGAGACCATGGAATTATGACATGAATGTCATTCATGATGGGAGAAAAAATACTTATACTTTGGAAAAGAATGGTAGGACACACATGTTACTGCCAATAGAGGAAAATAAAGTAAAGGAAGAAGCTAGCACAAGTATACTTCTCACGAGTGAAGTAAAAAAAGGAATAGGAGATCCAATTTGTTTTAGTGAGGAAACCCAGAGTCGTCCTTAGAAGTAATTCTATTTATGATATTCCTGAAGAAATTCAAGACCTATTAGAGAATTTTGTTGACATAGTAGTGGATGAGTTACCTAGCTCATTACCACCCATCAGGAGTATCGACCATCACATTGATCTAATACCAGGAGCAAGTCTGTCGAACAAAGAAGCATATAGATTGACACCTCAAGAGAATGATGAGGTAAAGAGACAAGTCCAAGATTTTATGGACAAGGGTTTAGTTAGAGAAATCTTGAGTCCATGCGTAGTACCAACTGCGTTGAGTCCGAAGAAGGATGGAGGATGGAGAATGTGTATAGACTCAAGAGCCATAAACAAGATCACCATCACGTAGAGATTTATTTTTCAAGGATGGATGACTTAATGGATTATTTGAGTGGAGAAAATTGTTTTTCAAAGATATATATGAAGAGTGGATATCACTATATAAGGATGAGAGAAGGTGATGAGTGGAAAACAACCTTCAAAACAAACGAAGGGTTGTATGAGTGGCTTGTTATGCTTTTTGGCTTAAAAAATGCCTCGAGTACTTTTATGAGGTTGATGAATGAGGCATTGAAAGATTTCATTGGTAAGTTTGTGATTGTATATATGGATGATAAATTAGTCTTCAATAAAACTGAAGAATAACATTTGAGGCATTTAACATTAGTGATCAGAAGATTGTAGTAGGAGAAGCTGTTGATAAATCTAAAGAAGTCCTCTTTTATGAAGACATAAATCATTTACTTGGGTTTTGTGATCTCTTCAAATTAATTTAAGATGGATCAAGAGAAGGTGAGAGAAATCAAATAATCGTCGTCGCCAAGGAGCATATTCGATGTGAGAATATTCCATGGATTAACAAGTTTCTATAGGAAGTTCAATAGAAATTTCAGTGGAATTTGTACATCAATATTAGATACAGTGAAGAAGAGGCACACATATTTTAAGTGGACAGAAGAAGTTTAGTAAAGCTTCAAGATATTAAAGGAGAAGATAAGAGAACAACCGATTATGGTCTTGCCAGATTTTGGGAAGACATTTCAAGTAAGATGTGATGCTAGTGGAGTTGCAATTGGAGCATTCTTGAGCCAAGATAATAGGCTTGTTGCATATTTCAGTGAGAAGTTGAATGACACTAAGAGAAAGTACTCCACATACGATAAATAATTTTGTGCAATAATTCAAGATTTGAAGAAATGGAGGCACTACCTTGTTCCAAAAGAATTTGTTTTTTATAGCGATAATCAGGCTTTACAATTCATAACCAAACAGGAGAAGTTAAATCAAAGATATGCTAAGTGGATAGAGTTTATGAAAAATTTCACCTTTGTCATTAAACATATTGTTGGTAATGCTAACAAAATTGTTGATGCATTGAGCAGGAGATGTCTGATTCTGCAGGATTTTCAAGTGAAAACCTTAGGGTTTGAACACCTTAAGGAGATGTATTTGTGATGACCCAGATTTCAAAGAGGCATATGAAGCATGTGAAAATCCTATTCTCAGGGACAAAAGCCAGTGGATAGAGTATCTGATTCAAGATGTATTTTTGTTTAAAGGTTTCCAGTTGTGCATACCAAAGTGCTCAATGAGAGAAATTTTCCTGAAGGAAAAACATAGTGGATGTCTAGCAGGACATTTTGTCCATGACAAGACATTTTCACAGTTGAACAGTTCATACTATTGACCAAATATGAGGGAAGAGGTGAAGAGTTTGTAAACAAATGTAATATTTTCTAGTATGCAAAAGGAAAGAGACAGAAAACTGGATTGTATCAACCATTACCTATTCCAGATAGGCCTTGGGATGCAATACGCATGGGTTTCGTGTTGGGATTGCCAAAGACACAAAGAGGAAGTGATTCTATATTTGTGTTAGTTGAAGGATTCTCAAAGATGGAACACTTTATCCCATGCCAAAAAACTAATGATGTAATCCACATTGAAATTTTTTTTTTCAAATAAGTTGTGATATTTCATGGGTTGCCTAAGAGTATTATCTCAGACAGAGAAATTAAATTTGTTGGTCATTTCTAGAGGACATTGTGGAAGAAACTAGGGAAATAAATATATTTCAGTTTAACATATCACCCTCAAACATATGGCCATAATGAGGTGGTGAATCAGAGTTTAAGAAATGTGTTGAGGAGTCTGGTCAATGAACATCATAGCCAATGGGATCAGATTCTGTCACAAGAAGAGTTTGCATAAAATGACTCACCAAACAAGAGTACATGGAAGAGTCCATTCCAGATAGTATATGGGATGAATACAAGAGGAGTATCACAATTGAGATATTTTTAGCAGAATGAATTCAAAAGCGCTAGAGCGGAAGAATTCCCTATAGAAATGCAAAATGTTCATAATCAAATCAAAGAGAAGTTGCAAAACAGTAGTAGAGAGTACAAATGCAGAGTTGATCAACATAGGGGAGAACTTCAATTTGAAGTGGTAGATCACGTTCTAGCACATATCAGGAACGAAAGGTTCCCAAGGGGAACATATAACAAATTGAAGATGAAAAATATAGGACTGTGTGAGATCCTAAGGAAATTTGATGAAAATTCTAATGAGATAGAGCTGCCAGAAGATGTGGGTATATCTCTCATATTCAACATTTCATAACTATATCCTTACACAAAATATGACACAAAAGGATTAGAATATCATAAGGATATCCAGTGGGCGAAGCAGATTCTTATAGCAGAAAATCCACAGATGGAGAAGATCATAGATCGGAGAATTGGTAAGAAGACTCAAAGGAAGACTTATTTTGAGTATTTGGTAAAGTGGAAAGGACAGCAAATAGAGGATGCAAGTTGGGTAAATGAAGCAGATATTCAGAAGCATGGAAAGTCATTGCAGGAGCTCATGGACATGAGTCCATGGATGTTTGTCCATAGGAGTATGATGAAGGAGCATCATCATCAAAACGCAAGTGGAAGACAACTCAATGCCCTAGCACACATTTTGAAGTGTTTTTGAAATTTGAAAGATGGCATGTCACATAATATCTGAAAATAATTGAAATTAAATAACATATTAAATGTTTAGGCGCTCAAACATCACATGAGATCGATGGGGAGTGTATTTTCCTTTAATGTAGTAGATTGCAGTATAGATTTGAAGAATTTTCTCTTATTTGTCTATCTCAAACATTTATTGTAATAAGCCTTAGTAGTTGAAATATTTTATTTGATAGGATAACACTAAGGTAGTCAGAGGGAAAATCTCTATGAGTTCGTTTTGTATAAATAAATGTAATGTATGCCTAAATGAGGTTGTTGAAAGTTATTTGAAGTTTTTGTTGTTTAGCTGCGTAAGCTTATTAGAGTTGTATGAGTCCATGTACATATCATTTGAATAAATATAACAAAGAAGTGTTGATCCAAATGTTTGGTGTTGTCGTTACTTTGTCTATCTAAATGAATGAATGGTAGGCTTTCTGTTAAATTGCAATTCTTTGTTATTACTTGTTCTTATGTTATGAATGAATTACATGGTTGAATGTATGAATCTGTGAGGATTTGATAAGTTTCAATTGTTTTTCTTCTATGAACCTGTGCAAGGAGTGCATAATGTCTGCAAGGTGTGCATTGACAAAGTCTATTTCGACTTAGAAGCTGAGAAGAGATAACGTGAAGATTTTTTTTGTAAAGAGTGAATAAGTGTTAATTTTTCAAAATCCCAACCCAATTTCAGTCTCGCTGATTTTTCAGTCAAATTTAAATGCCAAACTCAGTTTCAGCACTGTTTCAGCATATGTTACAGCCTGGTGTTTCAACATATGAATCAACACTGTGTTTTAGCATCTACTACAGCCTGGTGTTTCAGCATAAGCTACAGCCTGGTGTTTCAGCATAAGCTACAGCCTAGTGTTTCAACATATACTCAGCCTGGTGTTTCAGCATATACTCAGCATGGTGTTTCAACATATACTCACATCGGTGTTTTAGCATATGCTACAGCCTGGTGTTTCAGTATAAGCTACAGCCTGGTGTTTCAGCATAAGCTACAGCCTGGTGTTTCAGCATATAAAAAAAACTTAACAGAAATAAATTTCAGAACT
>SNQJ01S0078115.1:36278-62254 GCA_010110895.2 Picea sitchensis
CATATACAACAATGGTGGAGTTGTTGAGATCAGTCTCCAAGTGGGAGATTGTTGGTTGTGGAGCTTGATTATCTTTCTGATTCAGAGGTCTTTTACTTTCAGTCATGTTTATACCCCATGAAGTATTTACATCCCAAAAGTATGTACACTCTTCCACGTGGGGTAGTGCAGAGGGGGGTACCTCCTCTGCGGGGTCCCAGGGAGGCTATCCACTCGGCTGGGGGGTCTGGGGGCAAGTAGGCCCCGAGAGGAAAAATTGCCTTGTAAATGTATATTGTAATTTCATTGTAAATATGGACCATTCATTATAAGGTTGCAGATCTAACAATAGAGATTATGTTAGGGTTTTTTTCCTTAGAAGGCAACCCTCTTTTATGAGGGAAATGTATTGCAGCTATGGTTGATGGCGAATATTGTATTCTGAGATAGGAGATTGTGAGAGAAAGAAGAGGAAGTTACAATGGGTGTGTTGTAGGTTGTATCCCTTCCTATGCTGTATAATAATAAAGGAAGGACCTGACAATTTCTTTGGTGGACGTAGCCCACACTGGGTGAACCACGTAAATCTATGTCTCTATTGTATTGTGTATCTTCTGTGTTTTGTTTCCACATTTGTTTTATTTTATTGCTCCATTGTCGTATTTTTCTAACAATCATATCATGGAATTCGAGGAAAAGAGAAAGGATAAGGTGGAGCCATTGACCGGAAGTCGTCCGAGGTTCTAAAGGTAAGGAATCATCCTAGCCATCGATTTTGTGGACATGTGGTGTCATCTATGTCACTTCAGTGATAGATTACTTCAGGGAAAATGAAGAGTGAAGGCATGAAAAGTCTCGAAGGCCGAAGCGTCAAACTCCATATGAATCATCCATTTGAAAAGGATGGGTGGCACTAGATCCATAGCTTCGTGCAAAGAGTACTTTGTGGGAAAAGGGTGTTGAGTTGTTCGGAACTCCCGAACACCGAAGTCTGAAGTAGATCATAGCCGTTGGTTGTCAGAGGAGCGCGTCCCATATATCTATTCCAGGTGAGTTTGTTGGTTCAAGATTTAGTTAAGAAGGCTTCAACTACAGTCAAAATGACCGAATCTCGAAATTATGAATCTCCTTAGGGTTTAGCCCCTGGTCACAGCCCGAGGTCATCTGAGGAGAGGGGCCTAGCGGACGGATCTATTGCCCACCATTTTAAAATTTCCAAGAGCGCTAGGAAAAGGACCCACAAGTTACATAGGACCTAGGCCTAAGGAGATAAGGGGCATGTGTTAAATCAATTTGGGGGCTAGCGGGGTCTCGAGGAGCTAGTTTGGCTCAGCCTTTTGAAGATCCTTGACTGGGAGGTTGCGCAACCCCTAGGAGAGAAGGGGGGGCTACATCAAGTGGTATAAGAGGGAAAAGGTTTTCTTTTAAAGCTCTGTGTGAAGGAGAAAGTTCAGCACCATGCCACCTAGAAGACGTGCAGAACCACCTGTAGCAAATCGCGTTGTGGAAAGGGATATGAGAGAACTTTGCGTAAGGTTGGATTATATGGATACAATGAAAAGGAGAGCACCTGATGCTGTAGACGTCAATGATGCAGAGAGAGAAGATAGGGAAGTTGAAGAAGCTGTAGTAGAGGATGTTATAGAAGAACACTTACTAAAATTTGTTTTCAAGTTGGGAGCTAGAGCAAAGATAAACATATTGATGTATGAAGGAAATTTATATGTTGAATAATTGTTGGATTGGATAAGATCAATGGACAGGTACTTCGAATATGAAGACGTTGATGAGGAGAAGAAGGCGAAACATGTTGTCACTAAATTAAAAGGACATGCAGCGTTGTGGTGGGATGAACTGCAGGATGACAGAAGATGCAAAGGCAAACAAAAGATCAAGAATTGGGACAGAATGGTAGACAAGTTGAAGGCTAAATTCATACCCAAGGACTATCAAATAAATCTGTTCAGGAAGTTGCAGAATCTGAGACAGAAGGGAATGACAGTGAAAGCGTACACATAGGAGTTTTACAAAGTGAACATCAGGGCTAGACAGAGAGAAAAAGATGATGAAAAGGTTGCTAGGTATATAAATGGCTTGAGATATGAAATCCAACATGAAATCATCATGATGACAGTGAGGATAGTGGAGGATTCTTATCATATTGCACTTAAGGAAGAGGATAAGTTGGCCATAAAATAGATCTACGAAGCAGAGGAAGGAGTCTAAACATAGGTAAGGGAATTTCCCATGATAAGGCACAAAAGCCCAGGGTTGAGACTGAAAAACCACATAGTCACTCAGAAAGAGGAGGAAGTTCCTGAGGGAGACAATATGGTGGAAGAAATTATTTTCCTCGAGGAAGAGGAAGAGGCAGAGGAGGATAAGTGAAGTGTTATTCCTGTGGAAAGACATGACACATGTCTTGGGAATTTTCTGAGAGAAAGAAACAAGGATGAGGTGAAGCTCACATTTCGGAAGCGCAGAAGCAGAATGTTGAAGCAAAAGGTGCAAAAGATGAGAAATCTATGATGATTAAGAAGGTTCTCTTGAAGCCAGAGCCATAGGTTGAAAAACCAATGTAGAGGAATAATTTGTTCAGAATTACTTGCAAGACTAAAGATGGGGTATGGAAGGTGATAATTGATAGTGGGAGCATTGATAACTTAGTATCCACATAAATGGTGGAAAATTGGATCTAGAGACAACTGCACATCCGAGTCCATATAGAGTCTCATGGTTGCAGAAAGGACACCGGGTAATGGTAACTAAACAATGCCTAGTTGAATTTAAGATAGGAGGATATATAGATGATATTTTGTGTGATGTGATTCCCATGGATGTATATCATGTTTTGTTGGGGAGACTATGGTAGTATGACAGGAATTTCATTCATGATGGGAGAAAAAATACTTATACTTTGGAGAAGAATGGTAGGACACACCTGTTACTGCAAATAGAGGAAAAGAAAGTAAAGGAAGAATCCAACACAAGTATACTTCTCAGGAGTGGGAATGAACTCCTGAGTGAAGTTAAAAAGGAACATGAGATGCAATTTGATGTGGTGAGGAAACCTAGAGTCATCCTTACAACTACTTCTATGGATGATCTGCCTGAAGATATTCAAAAGTTGTTAGAGAATTTTGATGACATAGTAGTGGATGAGTTACCTAGCTCATTACCACCCATCAGGAGTATCAACCATCACAATGATCGAATACCAAGAGAAAGTCTGCCAGACAAAGAAGCACACATATTGAAACCTCAAGAGAATGAGGAGGTAAAGAGACAAGTCCAAGATTTGATGGACAAGGGTTTATTCAGAGAAATCTTGAGTCCATGCGTAGTACCAACTATGTTAAGTCCGAACAAGGATGGAGGATGGAGAATGTGTACAGGCTCAAGATCCATAAACAAGATCACCATCAGGTACATATTTATTTTCCAAGGATGGATGATTTAATGGATTGTTTGAGTGGATCAAATTATTTTTCAAAGATAGATCTGAAGAGTGGATATCACCAGAAAAGGATGAGAGAAGGTGATGAGTGAAAAACAACCTTCAAAACAAACAAAGAGTTGTATGAGTGGCTTGTTATGCCATTTGTCTTAACAAATGCCTCGAGTAATTTTATGAGGTTGATGAATGAGGTATTGAAAGATTTCATTAGTAAGTTTTTGATTGTATATCTAGATGATATATTAGTCTTCAATAAAAGTGAAGAAGAGCATTTGAGGCATTTAAAATTAGTGATGAGAAGATTGTAGCAGTATAAGCTGTTGATAAATCTGAAGAAGCCCTCTTTTATGAAGACATAACTCATTTAATTGGGTTTTGTCATCTCTTAAAATGAATTGAATATGGATCCAAGAAGGTGAGAGAAATTAGATAACGGTCGTCACCAAGGAGCATATTCGAGGTGACAAGCTTCCATGGATTAACAAGTTTATATAGGAAGTTCATTACAAATTTCAATGGAATTTGTACACCAATATTAGATACAATGAAGAAGAGGCACACATCTTTTAAGTGGACAGAAGAAGCTGAGAAAAGATTCAAGATATTAAAGGAGAATATAAGAGAACAACCGATTATGGTCTTACCAGATTTCAGGAGGACATTTCAAGTAAGATGTGATGCTAGTGGAGTTGCAATTGGAACAGTCTTGAGCCAAGATAATATGCATGTTGCAGATTTCAGTGAGAAGTTGAATGACACTAAGATAAAGTACTCCACATATGATAAAGAATTTTATGCAATAATTCAATCTTTGAAGAAATGGAGGCACTACCTTGTTCCAAAAGAATTTGTTTTGTATAGCGATAATCAGGCTTTACAATTCATAACTAGACAGGAGAAGTTAAATCAAAGACATGCTAAGTGGATAGAGTTTATGCAAAATTTCACTTTTGTCATTAAACATATTTCTAGTAATGATAACAAAGTTGTTGATGCATTGAGCAGGAGATGTATGATTCTGTAGGAATTTCAAGTGAAAACCTTAGGGTTTGAACACTTTAAGGAGATGTATTGTGATGACCCAGATTTTAAAGAGGAATATGAAGCATGTGAAAAGCTTGTGGTCATAGACAAAAGCCAGTGTACAAAGTATATGATTCAATATGGATTGTTGTTTAAAGGTTGCCAGTTGTGCATACCAAAGTGCTCAATGAGAGAAAATATGTTGAAGGAAAAACATAGTGGAGATTTAGCAGGACATTTTGGCCATGACAAGACATTTGCATAGTTGAATAGTTCATACTATTGGCTAGGTATGAGGGAAAAGGTGAAGAAGTTTGTAAAAAAATGTAAGATTTGCTAGTATGCAAAAGGAAATAGACTGAACAATGGATTGTATCAACCATTGCCTATTCCAGATAGGCCTTGGGATGTAATAAGCATGTATTTCGTGTTGGGATTGCCAAGGACACAAAGAGGAAGTGATTCCATATTTGTGCTAGTTGATAGATTCTCAAAGATGGCACACTTTATCCCATGCCATAAAACTAATGATGCAATGCACATTGCAAATTTGTTTTTCAAAGAAGTTGTGAGACTTCATTGGTTGCCTAAGAGTATTGTCTCAGACAGAGACACTAAATTCGTTGGTCATTTATGGAGGAAATTGTGCAAGAAACTGGGTACAAAATTGTCTTTCAGTTCAACATATCACCCTCAAATGGATGCAAAGAATGAGGTGGTAAATCAAAGTTTAGGAAATTTGTTGAGGAGTTTGGTCACTGAACATCATAGCCAGTGGGATCAGATTATGTCACAAGCAAAGTTTGCATACAATGACTCACTAAATAGGAGTACAGGGAAGAGTCCATTCCAGATAGTATATGGGATGAATCCAAGAGGAGTATCAGAGTTGAGAGATTTGGATCATAATGAATTCATAAGTGCTAGAGAAGAAGACTTCACTGCAGAAATGTAGAAGCTTCATAATAAGATCAAAGAGTAGTTTCAAAACAACAGTAGAGAGTACACACACAGAGTTGATCAACATACGAGATAACTTCAATTTGAAGTGGGAGATCAAGTTACAACACATATCAGGAAGGAACAATTCCCAAGGGGAACATATAACAAACTGAAGATGAGAAAGATAGGATTGTGCAAGATCCTAAGGAAATTTGATGAAAATGATTATGAGATAGAGCTACCAGAAGATGTGGATATATCACTCATATTCAACATTTCAGACCTATATCCTTACAGGGAATATGACACAAAAGGATCAGAAGATCAGAAAAAGATCCAGTGGGAGAAGCAGATTCCTGTAGCAGAAAATCCATAGATGGAGAAGATGATCAGAGAATTGGTAAGAAGACCCAAAGGAAGACTTATTTTGAGTATTTGGTAAAGTGGAAAGGACACCCAATAGAGGATGCCAGTTGGGTAAATGAAGCAGATATTCAGAAGCATGGAAAGTCAGTGCATGAGCTCATGGAGAGGATTCCATGAATTTTTTTCCAGATGAGTATGATGCAGGAGCATCATCATCAAAGCATAAGTGGAAGACATCTTAGTGCCCTAGCATGCATTTTGAAGTGTTTTTTAAATTTGAAAGATGGCATGTCACGTAATATTTGAAAATATTGAAATTAAAGAACATCTTAAATGTTTAGGAGCTGAACCATTGCATGAGATTGATGGGGAGTGTATTTTCCTTTAATGTAGTAGATTGTAGTACAAAATCAAATAATTTTCTCTTATCTGTCTTTCTCGAACATTTATTGTAATAAGCCTTAGTAGTTGAAATATTTTATTTGATAGGATAGCACAAGGTAGTCGGAGGGAAAATCTCTATGAGCTCATTTTTTATAAATAAATGTATTTTATGCCCAAATGAGGTTGTTGAAAGTTATTTGAAGTTGTTGTTGTTGAGATGCGGAAGCTTATCAGAGCTATATGCGTCCATGCACATATCATTTGAATGAATATAACAAAGAAGCGTTGATCCAAATGTTTGGTGTTGTTGTTACTGTGTCTATCTGAATGAATGAATGGTAGGCTTTATGTTAAATTGAAATTCTTTGTTATTGCTTGTTATTATGTTATGAATGCATTAAATGGTTGAATGTATGAATCTGTGAGGATTAGATAAGTTTCAATTGTTTCTCTTCTACGAGCCTGTGCAAGGAGTGCATAGTGTTCGCAAGGTGTGCGTTGACAGAGTTTATTTCAACTCAGAAGATCAGAAGAGATAATGTGAATCTTTTGTTTGTAAAGAGTGCATAAGTGTCCACAAGGTGTGCATTGACAAAGTCTATTTTGACTCAGAAGAGATAACGTGAAGCTTTTGTTTGTAAAGAGTGCATAAGTTTCTGCAAGGTGTGTGTTGACAGAGTCTATTCCGACTTAGAAGCCTAGAAGAGATAACATGGAGCTTTGTATGCAAGGTGTACATATTGTCCGCAAGGTGTGCATCGACAAAGTCAGGTTCGACTCAAAAGCTCGGGAGAGATAACTTGGAGCTTTGTATGCAAGGAGTGCGTTGAGAGAGTCTTTTGACTCAGAAGCTCAGGAGGAGTAACTTAAGAGTATTTGTAGAAGAGTGTAAGAACTGTTTCAAGGTGTGCACAGTCGCCCATAAAGAAGCTAAGTCATGGAGAAGACTTGTTTCAAGGTGTGCACAGAGTCAAAATTCAACTAGGTGTCGAAGAAACGCTTTGAGGAGTTAGAGGTTTCGAAGAAGAACAAGCTCAAAAGAGATAGTGGGGGAGAATCATTCAATAGGGAAGATCCCTTTAAGATTTCATAAATTAACGAGCAAGATCTGTTTAGGAGGAAGAGATATCATTTTAGACTGTCATATCTGGGAGAGTTGTGCGGAGGTTAGCCATGGAGTCCTTCGACACTTCATGGTTCAGAGGTTTTGAAGTGTTTGAAGAGCAGGGATGGCCAAAGTCATCAAGTCACGGAGTAATCATAACTGTTGGTTGCGAGGACGATATGTGGCAGTGGACAAGAAACTTCGGGAGGAAGAGCTTCAGAGAAATTGCGTGGAGAAAACAACGTTTTCTACCAAATTCGTGAAGTAGTGAAGTCCATCGTGACCATTGATATGAGGGGGACATGCATCATCAGATTGTGGAATTGGAGGAAAATACCAAGGAGAAGGTGGAGTCATTGATTGGAAGTCGTCCGTGGTTCCAAAGGTAAGGAATCATCCTAGTCATCAATTGTGTGGACACGTGGTGTCATATCTGTCATTTTGGTGATAAAGTACTTCGGGGAAAATGAAGAGTGAAGGCACAAAAAGTCCTGAAGGACGAAGTATCGAACTCCATATGAACTATCCATTGGAAAAGTATGCATGGCACTAGATCCATAGCTTCAGGAAAATATTACTTTGGGGAAAAGGGTGTCAAGTCATTCAAAACTCCTGAACGTCGAGGTCCGAAGTAGATCACAGTCATTGGATGTCATAGGAGTGTGAACCATAGATCTTGTCTAGGTGAGTTCATCGGTTCGATATTTGGTTAAGAAGGCTTCAGCTGCAGTCAAAATGATCAAATTCTGAAATTCCTAAGTTCCTTAGGGTGTATCCCCAGGTCATAGCTCGAGGTCATCTGAGTAGAGGGGCCTAGTAGAAGGAGCTAGCGCCCGCCATTTTAAAATTTCCAAGAGCGCTAGGAAAATGGCTCGTGGGTTACATAGGACATGTGCCTAAGGAGATCAGGGGCCAGTGTTAAATCAATTTGGGGGCTAGAAAGGTCCCGAGGAGCTAATTCGGCTCAACCTTTTGAATATCCTTGACTGGGAGGTCATGCAACCCCTAGGAGAGAAGGGGGGGTTGCATCACATTTGGAGAGGGGTCAATGGAGGGTTAAGAAATGTCTGATGCCATACATTGTTAAATAAAGGATCAATTTGATTGTTGGATGACGTATTCTATAAGAAACAAAGTACATTAAAAAGAGGTCACTACCATCTCAAGAGTGTTGTTGTTACAAGGTTATTCCAAGGTCCGAAAAGAAGATAAATCTGATGTATTTTTTGAGCTTACAACTATAATAAAATATTTATTGAGTTGTCATCATTTCCATACAATGTATTACTATTTTTTTGGTATTGAATAAAGTAAATTTATATTTGTGTGTCAAATACCTTATGGGTTTATTGCAACTATTTGACAAAAGAAATCTGAAACAAATGAACTCAATAATCTATTAGCAGTAAAAAATAAATCCTAGCAACAATATTAGAAGGGTTACTACATTTTATTGTGAAACTGTTTGAAGAAATTCCTAAGTCCGGAAACCATTAAAAGTACTACAACAATAATGAAAATACACTTAAATAGCCAGAGCAGTGAAGTGGGAGTTTGTCATCAAAGTGTTTGATGAAATGTCTACATTAATAAACTAAGAAAAAGTCAAAAAATTAGTAAGGGAAATTACACATTGTGCCAAATCTTGAACACACCAGTAAATTGGGATAACCCAGTAGATAGAGCCATTTTTGGGATATAATTGTTAAGGGAAATGGAATAGAAGATGATAAATATTAGATAGAATTTGAAAGTTGCACAAGACATGTAGAAGAGTTATTCCGATAAATGAAGAATACATAGAGAATTCAAGGTGGGAGAGCATGTGTTTTTAAAGGTTAAATCCAAGAGGAGCTTGTTGAGATTGGGAAGTTACCCAAAATTGGAAGTGAGATACAATGGGTCATTTGAAGTCCTAGAAAGGATAGGCTAAGTTGGATACATGTTTTCATTACATGTATCCATGAGAATTCATAACATGTTCCATGTGTCTTTATTAAAGAAGTATGTGCCTGATCCTAACCATGTGATTAATTGGAATGTGTTCCAAGTGGAACACGAAGGGGACTTTCAGGTAGATCTAGTGCACATCTTGGACCTGTTAACCCATGAATTTTCACCCTTGGAGATCTATAGGGTTAAGATCTAGCATGAACTATTAGGGTTGGAATTCTAATATTTTCCTAGAGTTTTAGCACTTGTGTGAGCCATAGGTTGGTTCCCATAAGATATATCTACATGAATGGTGTATGGTTGTTTTTGTTTCAGAATTAGAGATAACACAGTTTCACATGGATTTGAGAGAGACTTATATATATAACAGGTGACCCTACTTTTTAGTAGACAATGACCAAAGATTCATTTGACAGTTTTGAGCATACAAATATGGTCCTTGCATTATACTTATCCCAATGATATTTTTTCAGGGATCATGCAAGTATTTTCTATTTTTAGCAGGTTGAGCTACATGCCTCATATCAACATTTTGAGTGTGAAATATTGATCCTTGAGACATTATGAGTCTTTTGGAACTTTTCTGTGATGACTTGTCATCATTTTCTGTTTTTAGCAGGTGGAGCACTGGGGCTCACATGTCAATTCTGATCACATATTTGGAATCCTCACTGAAAATAGAATCCGATGAGTATGATATAATTGACATGCAGTGAGATTCTATTTTTAGGAGTGTCTGTTTTTAGACATTTGACACACGGATGTAGTCTCCTAGTCATCCTGGACATTTTTTATAGTTTCCTATTTTTAAGGAGCCATACTCTATTTTTAGTAGTTCCTATTTATAACAAGGGTTTTCGCCTCCAAAGGTGACAAGTGGTAGGGTAAAATTTTGATAAGAGGGGGTGATATAGTGTGACATGTGGCATCTCTTGGGCATCAGTTAATGGGGGGTGCACTTTCCAAGGGTAAAAGAATTAAAGTGAAGAATTAATTAATTAAAGGGGGTGTGTGGATGAGGTGGTAGTGTCATGGATGTGATTGAGCCAATCAAGGCTTAAATCACTCAATAATGTTCTCTCACTAATGATTAAATCACTTTTCATGCACAAATATCCTTAAAAAACCTTATAATTATATCTTAAATGTTATATTCCTAAAAATATAGGGTGCATTCTCTCCCATTCAGGCTATCTCATGCATATCTTGGCCAAATTTAATGTTGGAACATGTTTGATTCCTATTTTTCTCCTCCATGCATTTCTTCCTCTCTTAAATCCTAAAGCACATTATTCCCTCTCATTATTTACTTCCTCTTTCCTAGAATGCACCCTCACTCTCCCTCCTCCCACATTTGTGGCACATCTCTCACTCCCTCCACCACTCCTCCTCCATGCATGACCTATCTCTCATCCCCCTCTCCTAATCCCCAACACATATCTTCTCTTTTGCGCATTTTTTAGCACCCATTCCCTTACACGTGGGTTCCATTCCTCACTCTCCCACACTTGGATGCACATTCTCCCTAAAAAATAGGGCACCAACCCTCTTTTCCCTTTATACTCATTCCCTCACTCCTCTTCTACTCTCACACTTGTGGGGTTCACTCTACTTACTTATGCATGTACTCCCTTTCTCTCCCACTTATCTCTTCTTCCCCATGATATTTTCTATTCCCTCTCCCTCTCTCATGCGCCCTCATTTTATCTTTGGTAATGTGCACCCTCATAGCTATATATTGGAGTGTTGGTCACATGTTAATGGTCAAATTTTTTCAGCAACAACTTACACATACTCTCTTCTCTTTTCTCATTCTCTCTAGTCTAGCTACTCTCTCTTTGAGCAAGGATAATCATTGTATCGGTTTTGAACTTGTATATTGTGGCACAATCAACCCTTTGGAAATCCTTTAAGAAAAAATGTGTTTTTGTCAAACTTTCCTTCTTATCGGTATTGTGTTCTTACTTTTGTTCATTGATTAGTAGTTCATTACCATTTATTATGATATTCATATATCTTTTAGGTGGTTTATTTCCTTATTTATTTCATCTCTCTCACACTAACACTACAGGGTCCCTCCAAGCGACTTTAAACTATATTTTCCTAATGCTTTGGCGGAGTATTTAAACGTTGTTTAAGATTTTTTGTTGTTTTTTTTCGTGTTTTTTGTAGAAAATCAGCTAACAAATCAATAGCCTGGTACCTAGGGAATGCCCCCCTAAGGTTGGAATGCACCAATCCGAACATAGAGGAATATTTATGGTGACAATTTGAGGCATTCTCTCCTTGAATTATCCTTTTTATATCACTAATTTTACCCATATATCAGATCTAATAGGAAGGTAGAAAAGTGTGCTAACAATTTTGCACCATTGTCAGGGAATACAAGCCTCAGTAACACGACATTTAGTGAGTTTTTTTTTTCGTTGTTATACTTTATTTTATCTCACTTGGTGCTTCCACGGGATAGAAGGGAGACTTCACAGGGGAACTTACATAGATCATCTCGATTCGACCCCACTTAGGGACTATTTCCACCCCTCAGTGAGCTAGAGAACTTGTTCTGAAATAGTTCTTTAATCACACCTACTGCTAGTCTTCCTCTCACAATTGGTTCAATTGCTCTATTACTAGTTCAGTTATCTCTTCCATTCACTACTGCTACTATAAAAAATGTGGTAAGTACTTCGGCACCTCAGGTATCATCTACCTCTACCCCATCATCCTCAGTTTCATCTATTATGTTAGTCAGTCCAATTGTTTGAACTTAATTACATCAAATTATCAACCTGGGGATAGTAAACTGATGAAGTGAAATGAAAAATATATGCATGTACTAGTTAAAATCTATCCTATAATGCATAAGGAAATTTTTTCATTTCTTTAGTTGTAGAAACAAAGTTTTATTCAGCTACAAAAAGAATAGAGTAATGCTAAGAAGTGAAAAACAAAGTTGTAAAAACATATTCCAATACGTAAAACCACTAATCTACTAGACTATTATAACATTCTTTCAATCACTTAACACAATGAGAGTTGTTTTTTATCATAACAATTGGTTATTCACTTGATTTTTTCTATATTAGTTAGTTCTGTGTAGATAGAAATGAAATACGTCGTAGAAAGGAAATGAAAAGATTGAGAAATCACACAACTATATAAATAAAAACAAAATACCAATAATTCCTAACCAAATGAACCATGTGGTCCTCGTCAGGGGGGTCCTCCTGGATTGGGGAACACTATTTGGCGAAGTCGTATAAAACTAAATGATGCAGGAGCATGGCCTTCCAAGTCAACAACACACACATGGAGGCGAATGAATGACATCTCAACAGGATCGAGTTTCAAATCAAACATTTATTTCAGAGATAAATCGGTTGTTGGGATATTTTGTAAACAACATTTTAAAATTGTAACTTGTTTGTAAAGTTGTGAAGGACTGTAAGAGATTGCAGATATGGAGTGTTGACTCTTGTTGGCCCTTGACCAAACTTTGAGGAACACTTGATCATATTTGACCATTTCTGGGACTTCGACAACCTGTTGAAGATGGAGCACTAGACGAAGCTGAGATCATGGGATCTCGGCCCACTTTTAGGCCCCTTTTTGGGTTTTTGGGAAAACGTAATGGGAAAGGGATGTCGGCCTATGGGTTCACCCATGCTTAGGCCCACTTATGTATAAATAGATGTCTAGGAAAAGTAAGTAAGGGACGGTATCTTATCTATGTGATGTAAGCTAAGTGCTAGTAGTGCTCTGTGCATGACTGTAGAAGGGTTACAGAGCTAAGTGCAAGTTATTATAGATATTATAGAAGGCTTTGTGCTACAACGCAAGGAAGAAGGATCTAGCGAGCTGTGCAGATCTTCTGTCCTGTGCGCAGAAGGGTTTTTTATGACTGTGTGTTGTAACCGATTGAAGACATTAATAAAGAATAAGAGTTGGTGGACGTAGCCCCATGGTGGGGGTGAACCACGTACATGTTGTGTTGTTTTTCTTTGTGCGATGCATCAGTGTGTTTCTATGTGATGCATGTTAGATAGATCTGATGTTTCTTTGTGCCTAATCATGTGAATGAATGCTAGATCTGACGTATATGGACGTGCTTAGTGCTTGAATCTGCTATATCTAATATGTTCCTGTTATGTTAAGTGTTATTAGATGATGGATCTGGTTGCATACTGTGATACTCTGTAACTAGGGTACATTTGCGCTGTTACTAAGAACCGAATATTGATGAAGGTTAATTGCTAAGTGATTTGTTAATCATTAGAATCATAGATCTGTGTCCCAGCTAAGGTTGCATACATCTGAGTCCTGCAACCAGCCCTGCCTCTACCTCGGGTGAGAATTCATCTGCTTTGCAGGTGTTTCCGAAAGGGCCAATAGTTAGGGTTTTTTTGGTGTGTTGTTGTAGTGTTGAACCGTAGGTCTGCCCCTGTGCCAACAAATGGTTCCTTTGTCGGGACCTGAAACTGTGATTGCTGGGAACTGAGAAAGAAGAAGCTTGGTGCAAAGATTCGTCCTGAACTTGGAAGCTCTATGCGTGGACCTGATCCCTAGTGCACAATAATCCACTTGATCTGATAAGCTCTATGCTAAATAAGTAAGGACATATCTGAAGAAAATAAGTCAGATCTAAACACTTTGTGCTCTAAGAAAGGTTAAAGTGGAAGTTTCCAAAGAAAAGAGGTCAAATATACAGAAAGAGGTAAGATCTATAAGCTCTGTGCTATGATAGAGGTAAGAACAACTAAATTTTTTTAGATCTGGAAGCTTTATGCTCTGTAAAAGTAATATAAGTGAAAAATTAAGCTAAATATGGATCTAAGTATGCTTGATAGAGTCTGTATTATCTTGAAAACTAGAGCATTGTTAGATGAAATAAGGTTTGATATGAATAGATCTGGTAAGAATAATGATAAATATGTTATACCTATGCATAGAAAGAATGTTTGGACTAACCAATGGATGCAGGATTCTAGAAAGAATTTTTTGCAGGCTAGCTACCATGATCCTAGTGCACAGTACAAAAGAGGCTAGGGATTATTCACAAGAAAGAGACGATTAACCCTATGTTACAGTTGCAGAAAACCAGGCCATCTAGCTAAGGAATGCATGAGTGGAAAACCTAGTTGTCTCTGTTGCAAAGCTTTGAACCATTAAGTGTTGGATTTCCCTAGAATGATTTATAAGATTGAAAGAATGAATTTGAATGAAGAAAACCCTAAGACAGCTCTAGAAATAGTCGAATCTTAGAAAGAAATAGAGAAAGTATTGATACAGATGAAAGAAACCCTGAAACAACATAAAGATGTCCGATTACCAGAGATCTTTAAATAAAAGGAACAAGTTGAAGCAAGACTAGGGGACTTCGACATTGACTGTATTCTTGAGGAAGAAACACAAGTGAACATCACGCCAGAAAGAACTTGGGAAGTTATATGGAATCCCTCCATGATTCCTTCACTAGGAGGAATAGGACTATTCAAAGGAAAACTGATAATGTTATGTGGAAAAATCGCTCAGATACCTATAACAGTCAATGGAACTTCGACTGAAGAAGATTTTGAGATTTTTAATTTTATAGAGGACAACACCTCGTTTACTATGTTACTTGGGAAACCTTGGATTAAGAGAGATAAAGCCACAAAGTAAGAAGAAGAAAAAGTTTTAGAACAACAGAGACAAGAGTTAATAGATTTCATGACCAAAAGGATAATTGCACAGTTGATTGAGGAATAGGAGAACAGACCGGAGCCACTTATCATTAGAGGCCCATATGTCAAATCTGAAAGAATGTCAGAAGGCTCATAGAATCCCGAAGCACATGTTCCAGAAAAAGAATAATTATTACCCCTAGGTCTTAGGAGAGAATCTCAGCAACACGAAGTACCTATGTTCAAGAAAAATAAGAATCAAAATGGAAAGAGAATCCCCGAGGTGAATATCACTGGAAAAAAGGCTAGGAAACTAAGTAAAAAGAGAGATAAGATTCATAGACTGCAGAATATTTGAGAGGGGACCTCGCAGAATGGGAAACTCGCAGAAATTGAACTTCGTCGAGATATCAGACCAACGACATAGGCCACTTTTCTGAGGTGAAGCAATATAGTCGTTGGAAACTGATATAACCGTTCGATTGCCGCTCCGAACGGGTTGAAAAGCATTCATGATTCACCACTATACCATCAGACCAAACCCTAAATGGACAGAACATGAGTTAATGACACCTCATACCCGTTGCAAGTAGACCATTTCTCACTTTCTTACTTAGTCCGCCGCACCACACCCCAAGAATAACTTTTTCTAACTGAGAACTTGAGCCCACAACTTGAGATTATTTTGCACTATGATCATTGTCTTGTTCCCGTACCCTCCACTGTAGTTTCTGAATTCAGTTCACACCCAATCTAATCGACCCTGAGCTTGTATGTCGGACAAGCTCAGCGCAGTAGAGAAAGCATTCAAAGATGTTCTGATTGACTTAATGGTTGAGAGAGTCATGTAAGAAAGAAGGATGTTTGTAGGTGTGCAAGCATCATCAATAGGAGGAATCCAATCTTCTCCCTCAATTGCTCGTGGAGCAGGACCTTCCCGAACCACGACAGAGACAAGAACAAAGCAAAGAGACGACATTGCGAATTCCAAGCTTATTCCACACATTCTTCCAACTTACATACCACCTCTAAGTGGTGGGATTAACTGCGACAATGTACCTGGAAACTTCAAGTATACTTTGATCACCACGTACCTTTCGAAAGGAGTGCACGCAGTTCGAGCCGATCAAGATAAGCTCACAGCATTGAATTTTAGTGAATTCAACCTTGGAGACAGGAAAGTATACAGTATGTTTTCCCCGCACAAGTATCTAACGAAGATGAAGGGAAAGAACTTGAATATTGTCCCACAATCTTGGACTCAGAACCTCGCGCAGTCTACATTGCTGAATGTTATGAAGATCCCGTACTTTGGCAGACACCAGGAGGTGAATGCGTGCGTAAAGTTTCTTATATATTTCTATCATAGAGGATACCTATGGCTAAAGCGATGCATCATTGTGGATCTGACCTTGATCAATCAGATCATAGGGCTTATCATGCAAGGCCCTGACCCATAGGAGTTCTACGCTGGCAAGACCTCTGATCGAGCATTAGTGCAGAAAATTAAGGAAACCTATGGCGATGTCGAGAAGGGCACGCGAGGCTACAAGGTAGACTCTATCCAGAGTGGTGCAGTGTGCCTTGCCTGTCAGTTGATCGTGGGCAAGTTAGTTCGTAATAATATACCAACTCAGGTGACTGGATTCGTGGTCAACCTCGCAGGGAAGTGCGTAGAGGGATTACAGATAAACTGGGCGCAGTACCTTGTCAAACAACTAGAGATTGATTGCAGAGAAGCGCAAGACCAAGGGTATGAATTCCATTTTAGATGGCTTCTTATATGATCACTTTCATTTCCTGGGAGCTACCAGAAGGTGCCACTTTCCCGAATATAGAACCCTTCAAACCACTGGCCGCGAAGTTCTGTACGATGTGGTATTCCAACGACATGAGAAAATAGTGGCAGTGCAATGTCATCTTCCACGCCTACTGCAACCAGCTAAAGATTGCAATCCAGTCTACACTGTGCATCACTCTGAACACACTTTACAGGTTTATACCCTTGATGAATTTCAGCACAAACTGCCACTTCACCTATATTATAGCACATGTTGATGAGCATAAACAATAGCTCCAATCATGTTACAAATTGACAGAAGATGAATTGGAGGATATTACCAAGGAATGGTCAGCGGACCTCCTTGTTCCAGGGGACCCCACAGAGATGTTCGATGTGGATAGCCCTGACACTATGTTGGACACACCGAGACCAAGTAAAATGAAGAAAAATGACGAAGTGCATGATGTCCATCGCACATCGGTAGAGACATCCTTGACCTCACCTGAGTAGGGAGATGATGGTGGAGAACTAGGTGGCACGAAAGTTGAGAAAAACAAAGGCAAAGTTACTCTGCCTAGAGATGAAGAGGATCCAACCAAGAAAAGGAAGGTTACCTCGCCAAATCCATCATCCCGAAAGAAATCCAGATCCACCAGGGATACATTTAAGACTACCCTCACCTCAGAGGATTTCAACTTCTTAGTCACTGTGTTGAATGATGCTTCATTGGAGATCATGGAAAATAAAGAAGTGAAGCAGGAGGAGGTATTCATCCAAATCAAGGGATAACTTCGAGAAGTGCAACAAGCACTACAATCTAGCCACACCGTTTCTATTGCACCCTCGACAAGTGGAACAAAAGAACCAGGATATGAGCCAACCCAACTACACTAGATTGCCAATAAAGTTGAAGCTCACCTTCAATGAGCTCAGGAAGAGACAATACAATCTACCCAATCTTTGGCACAAGGAAAGAAAGATATGATAGAACAACGCAGTAATGCAGAATAGGAAAAAATATCTCTTCAAGCAAAGTGGGAGAAAGAGAAAGCAGCGCTACAACAAGATAGGGAACAATTTCTCGTAGAGAAATTCGAAGTAAAGCAATGGGTTCATAGAGAACTTCACTCTGTGACACTCCTCGAAGTCCAAATAGAAGAACGAGTTCCACAGTAGGTGGAACAACTGGAAGAATTGATCCAGCAACTTCAGCAGTGCATCACAGACCTAGAACTTCGCACTGTGCCTGAGACACCTCAAGAAATAAGAGACCTAAGAGAGGCTGCTGCCCGAAGCGCAGTTGACTAACTAAAATCATTTTCCTTGGAATACAAGCAGCTGAGCTCCAGAAGCACCCATATGTATGAAAACCTCACGGAAAGTCCATAATTATAGGTGTTAGAGTCGCAGCTCCAACATGAACAACAGTAGGTAGACATGTTACAAGCACAGCTAAAGGCCTTGTCACTAGTTGAGAGAATGAAGAGGTTTCCAGATAAACGCATGACCCACCAACAAGTGCACACACTCCAAAGTAAAGTAATGGAAGTCTCTCAACGACTTCAACCAGTGTAAGAAAAGGCATGTCAACTATTCACTGAACTTGAAAGCCAAGGAGTAGAAATTGAACAGGTTGTGAGTACAACAGAGCAACACCTCGAAGGACTAGTCAATGATGCACTTATTCAAGAGTTCACTGAGCAATAAGCAGTAGCACTGCAACAGATCGAATCATCTCGAGCCAAGATCAAGGCGTTTGAAGAAAAATTTCTCAGACCAGAGTGACTCGGGATGAGTCACAGGTGAGTGTTGGGGGCCTGTTGGCCCTTGACCAAGTTTTGAGGAACACTTGGTCATATTTGACCATTTTTGGGACTTCGACAGCCTGTCGAAGATGGAGCTCCAAACGAAGTAGAGATCATGGGATCTTGGCCACGTTTGGGCCCCTTTTGGGTTTTTGGGGCAATGTAATGGGAAAGGTATGTTGACCCGTGGGTTCACCCATGCTTAGGCCCACATATGTATAAATAGATGTCTAGGAGAAGTAAGTAAGGGATGGTATCCTATCTATGTGATGTAAGCTAAGTCCTAGTAGTGATTTGTGCATGACTGTAGAAGGGTTACATAGCTAAGTGCAAGTTATTATATAGATTATAGAAGTCTTTGTGCTACGATGCAAGGAAGAAGGATCTAGCGAGTTGCGCAGATCTTTTGTACTGTGCGAAGAAGGGTTTTTGATGATTGTGTGTTGTAACCGATTGAAGACATTAATAAAGAAGAAGAGTTGGTGGATATAGCCCCAGGGTGGGGGTGAATCATGCACATGTCGTGTTGTTCTGCTTTGTGTGATGCATCGATGTGTTTCTATGTGATGCATGTTAGATAGATCTAATGTTTCTTTGTGCGTAATCATGTGAATGAAAGCTAGATATGACCTATATGGATGTGCTTAGTGCTTGAATCTGCTATATCTAATATGTTATTATTATGTTAAGTGTTATTAGATGATGGATCTGGTTGCATACTGTGATACTCTGTAATTAGGGTACATCTGCGTTGTTACTAAGAACTGAATATTGATGAAGGTTAATTGCTAAGTTCTATGTTAAGCGTTAGAATCACATATCTGTGTCCCAGCTAAGGTTCCAGACATCTGAGTCCTGCAACCACCCCTGCCTCTTCCTTGGGTGAGACTTCATCTGCTTCACAGGTGTTGTCGAAAGGGATTATACTTAGGGTTTTGTTTGTGCGTTGTTGTAGCATTTAACCCTGGGTCCCCCCCTGTGCCAACAACTCTATCTGGCAATAACTAGTAGTTATTGTAATAGGACAAAGTAGGTAACAACTTTGAGTTTGATAGGATAGATTTCAGACAGGATGAGAGAGCTCATGGAGCTAGTCCTTAGATAGTTTTTTCATTGTTGTATTGTAACAGATAGACAAAATAGAGAGAATGAGATAGAGATCAAAGAGATCAGTAGAACATAGTAGAGTAGAAGAAACACTATGTAAATTTGTTTTCATGAGTGAATAGAACAGATAGAGTTGTCCCAAAATCCTTGGACTATGTTCATTTCATGTGTGATTGAATGAATATTATATTATGTATGTATGGTTTAGTTCATTTCATTCATGCAGGACGGTTTGAGAGATTGACTGTATGAGTTCATGAAAAAACCGGATGATTTTCAATTGTTTCTCTTCTGACACTCATATGCAAGGTGTGCATCTCAAACACAAGGAGCGTGTTGATTGAGTCCTGAAGTGGCTCAGAGAAGTTCAGAGAGGACAAGAGAAACTAAGGTTAGGTTCAAGGTGTGCACAACATCAAGGAGTGACCAAGCTTCGAAGAACCAACACAGAGGGATGCCAAGTGGGTGATAAGAATTTATTTCCAAGAAATCCTTCGATTTGAGTTATTGAAATCCTGAGAATGCAAGGTGTGTGTGGGAGATTGAAATCCTTTTAAGGACCGAAGATCAGAAGATATAACACTTTTATTGAGTGTTTATGAGATCCCAGAGTCAGAATCATAGAAATAACAAAGGTTCTAAACCTTTGAAGGTTGATAAATCTTCCAAGCGGGGAGATATCATAAGCTCAAGAGGAGGAGCAACTGTGATCATTGTATTGCAGTGAAGAGGATCAACAATCTTCGGATAAGAGGAAGGTGCAAGAGACTTAGCACTTTGCATCACAGAGGAGAGAGAACCTATCGGGGTTGAACCTTGAGTTTCCCAAAGTCCGAAGAGCCGAAACCCCGAAGTAGAATCTCAGTCGTTCAATCACAAAAACAGATCTGAGCCATCAGATTGTTCATGGCAAGGATCAAGTGTCGAATCGTCAGAAAGGATCTAGACTGTCAGATACTATGAAGTATGGGAGGAAACAAGTTTGAAACTTGAAACACCCGAAGTTCGAAGAGCTAAAGGGCCGTAGCGAATCTAGATCATTGATCTAGGAGGATACGTATTGATAGGTCGGAAGATCCAGAAGAAGGCAAAGGTTGAAGCATTGAAACATTCAAATCTCGAATACCCAAAGACACGAGAGTCGTTGATCTATGAGGAGACACTTGGCAGAAGATCTCAAGCTCTGGGAGAGTTGAAGTGGGTCTTTTAGTTGAGAACTAAGATCGTCGGAGTGCGAACGCTCGAAGACCCGAAGACCCGAAGTTAGATCTAGACTGTGAGATATAAGGGAGACGTGGCGTGAATCCATGAACTCCGGGTAAAGTCCCCAAGTGATTTTTAGCCGTCGGATCTAAGAGGGACGTGGCATAGATCCATGAATTCTAGGTAAAGTCCCAAAGTAATCCTCGATTGTTGGATCAAGAGGACACATGTAAGGGGATCACAACCTTTGGATAAAAGTGTTTGGGAAAAGGCGAAGTTTGAGATTTGAGATATCAGAAGTCCAAAGACCCAGAGGAGATCTCGACTGTCAATTGAGAAGAGGGTCTTTGGACCATTGATCTGAGTTGAATGGTCAAACACCCAAAGTGAAGGTAGGGTTGTTGATTGGGAGGATAGGTGTCTGTAGATCACTAGTTCCGAAGGATTGACATACGAAAGGAAGCTGGGTTTGAGAATTTGAATTCCCTAAGTCCGAAATTGCGAAGAGATATCGTCCGTTGATTCAGAGGAAGAAGATCCGGTCCATAGATTGAAGGGTACATATCTGATCGCCGATTTAGACATTATCGTCAATATCGTGAGATCGACGATCCCATAGTATTGTGGGGACATAAATTGCGAGGAGTTTAAGATATTGAGGGTGGGCCGCAATTCAAACTGTGGTTCCATCAAGGGGACACGTGGAAGTTGTAGGAGCATTGTGGGCTCAAAAGTAGTTTAACTCCAAACTGCTTATGGGTGCACCTGCAATCGCATGGTCATTGCCCAAGTTCACATTCAAGAGAGGTGTTATCTGAAAAGGAGTTGTCGCTCAACACTCTGATATTTCGTAGTAGAGAGAAAGGGAAGGTTGCGGGTTCTATCGGACCTACACCAAGAAGTCGAAAGGGCCTGTGTCTTGATACAGAAGGAAACCATTAAGGTTTTAGAGATTCATCATACTCATTAATCAAATATCCTTTTACTAGGAGGTCACGCAGCCCTATAGGGAGTACGTGGGGCTGCATCACTAAACTCTTAGAAAAATAGAATTAATAAATCATGTGAATGAACAATAACTGGAAACTTCATATTAATTAGCAAATGAATTTACATCAATTTGATAACAAAGAGAAATGATAATAATTTTCCTTCTGAGGATCTAATATCTCATATTTATACAATAAAAACAAGATCACTTAGATCCAAACTATATGTATCTCTAAAACAATTTGTATCTAATTACATCTGCGCAGATTTCCAAATTGGATATGAATATTTCATGGATGTATGTATTTATCTTGATCATCCACGTATTAGAGAAATCCATGACAACATGCATGAATTTATCTGATATAATCTCGTTCCCTCTTCGTGCCATGTTATGATAAAACTGGATTGTGAATTCTGCCACATATACACGTTCACTAGAAATCTTGACTTCACTTCTTCTCAAAGATGGAAGATCTATGGGCTATGCTGACAGGTGGATGAGCTTCGTGGAAAATTTTGACACCTTCCAGATGTTGGAGTTCAGTCCAAGGCTGACTGCATCCCTGTGGATCAATGAATTCGTTGTAGAAACTCGTCTTAGTAAACAGGCTACATAACTGTATTATGAGTGGCTACATAATTCGAATATTATGTAGATACTCTTAAAATAACAATTAATTAAATAACTATGCACAAAGAGGAATGGAATTAAACATAAGAATGGACAATTTAACTCTAGCCTTCTTCAATGCCTATATTCTATAGTTGATTATATTTTTGTGTAAAAAAAGAGTGAAATGGGATACAACTGAGGCACAGATATAGGATTTTGAAGGGAAGTATAAGATATAAATGTGACAAAATGAGTTAGTTTTGAGGAATCAACATCTCCCCCACACAGAAGGCGTTGCATGTCCTTATGCAACAAAAAATTACCCTATACTTCTTTTGTCAAAATTTGAAAATTTCTAACCCCATCTTCCTTAAGTATTGTCTGAAGCATCTATCAAAATATTCAAGCCCGAGGCTTTCCCCTGTCCACTTATTTCCTTATCCAAGTTGGTCCCCAATATTCTGATCTTAATTCTGCTTAACCTATTCTACATGTACCATTTTCTAGCTTTAATTTCTAGCAACTTCCTCTGAGATTCTAATTTCTCTTAATATTTTTTCAACTGAGAAATATTGGATTTCAAGGCTGAAATTTCTGATTTGATATGGTTTTCAAGAAATTTTATCTCCTTAAGTTATTCCTTTAACTTATTAATATTTCCAATTCACCTCTCTTTCAAAGAAGTGGGAACAGGTTCAATTTCTAGTTCTTTGCCAATCTCGGGGGAATCATGGAATTCATAATCAATCTCAAACTAATTTAATTCTTTGTCTATTTTCTCTGACTCATAAGTTGGTAATTTAAAACTAGGTGATGGACTGGAAAATAAATCAGACCTAATCTTTTTGTGTTGAGTTGTCTTCTTCCTGCTATATGGATTTTCTTTGTTAGAATCTTCAAGTTGAATAACCTATTTGTCCTGGGATTCACTACTATAATCCTTCTCTCCTATTAATTCTTTTGTCATACTCCTTTTTCTTCGCATGATGGCTTCTATTTTCCTTTTCTTGCTCTAGAATGCTTTTTCTTTGCTTCTTGATTCTCGAGACCTTGAATTATCATCTCCCAAATTCATTTTTCTTCTTTGGACTTTATTATCTCCCTTTGATGTTCTTCCTTGATGTGTTCCTTTTGATTTCCTAGGTTCAGGGTTCAAACCCCCGACCTCTTCTTCTGACGTCTACTTTATGCTTTGTTTCTTCACTAATATCTTGGGTTTTGATGTCTTGATTTTATTCCTTTAAGGATTTGTATCCTCTTTGACTTATGTGGTCTTCTTCATCTCCGCTTGTTCCAATTCTTCATCTTTTGGCTCTATATTCTCTATCTTAGGTACTTCAGGACTTTTTCGCTCTGTTTCAAAGATTTCCAACTTGGAAACCCTCATTTTTGTACCTGAGACTTTGTTCTCGATAATTTTTCTCTTTGAACTTGTTGTCAGATGTTGTTCTGGGGATTCAATTAAATATAATGGTTATGAATCAAGAATTGTTCCCAATCGCGATTCTTCTCCTTTAGTATCACCTCCACCAACATTTTAATTAACCTAACATGAAATAGACTACCTTCTGTAGTCATGGGATTACATTGTGTTGTGGAATCCAGTTTCTTCAAACTACTCATCAAATAAAAGGGCATATCCAACTTGTAACCTTTCAAAAAATTCATGAGTAATCTAAGATGGTAAGAAGACACTAACCCGTCCCTTCCTTCATAGGTTACATACTTTTGTAAGATGAAAAACATGTCACACCATTTATTTTTAAATGCATAGGTAGGCATACCTTTCTTCCAATCAGTTTCTCATTCTATACTTTTGAGGAAACCCTTTCAGACTTTGCCTTGAATTTTTATTTTATTTTTGAACCAGAGTTTGCCACCGTGAGGCAATTTAGTCATCTCTGAGATGAATGCCTCCATTAATTGGATCTCAAGGTCACCAATTTGAGCTTTCGTTCCATCTAATATTCTCTCAAAATCCTTAGACACTTTTTTATCGTTCCCTTGAAACTTCATAGGAAGGGAAACCACCCATCTTTTTGGAATCATCTCATACACTTAAGATATGCCTCCAAAAACTCAATCCCATTCATCTCCCATTTTACCATAGTCCCCAAACTTCCAATTGTGCATAGCTTTAGTGACAGTTCAACAAAATCAAACTCTTTGTCACAAGGTAAGATAAAAAACATTAATGAGAGAAGGAAGATTTTATGAATAAAATGGAAATTTTGGGCGATTTCGGTGAGGACAGAGTTCATGATTCAAAATCATGCAAATGGTCATGCTACATTTCATGATATTATTTCATTTTTTGGTGGTTCTCCTTCATGATTGGATCAATTTGATGTTCCAATCAATCACTCTTGAAATATAATGCATGTGGAAAATAATTTTTCTCTATGCATATTAAAAATCATATGATAGAGTGTTTAATATAAGGGATTGCATGGTTAAGACAAGTTTTCAAGAGAATGATTATCATCAAATTCGGGAAATGAATGCACTTAGGGAAACAAAGTATGCATTATGTTAGGTTTGAGTTATTTTCCATATTATATATAACCCATAAATATAATTGTATGAATGATTTAAGAAAATATTTCCTCTACGATTTATGTGTAACTTGAAGAATTCATTACCTATGGAATTGAAGCAAAGATAAATGTAAAGTGTTGATTATGTTGATCGAATTGTTTCCTTTTAAAAGAGAGTTTTGGTATTGAATATGAATGTTGTGAAGAATGAATCATGAATAAGAAAAATATATGATGTTGATACTCAAGAAGAACTGGTGTTGCTACTGAAGAAGATGATGTTGACGTTGTTGAAGAAGATGATCAGATGTTTTTGTAGGAGATCTAAATATGTTGCAAATTAAGTTTATAGAATTGAATTTCATGACAAATTGCACAAAATTCAAAATTTATACCGATCTCAGGCTTGCACAATAGTACATTGTGCCCTTTATTCAATGAATTACCGATGCATGTTCGTCACCACATCGTGCCAAGTACGATGAAGAAAACAATAATTTTTTTATTGCGTCCACTTCGTCCCAATTACGAACGTCAATAGGTCATCACAAGATAGATGAACTGACTCATCGTAAGAGAGACAAATGTGCCCCAACAAGTTTGGCACACTCACATCACTTGGTTGTTGCTTGTTAGTCGAAATATCAACAAAATAGTGACAATTGTTCGACAAACAAGGGACAAAATTGCGACGAACAAGTAGTAAAACTTCGACAAAAAATTGACAAAATTTCGATGAAACAATGTCGAGGAGTTTGTATCTATGATGTTTTTTGTCTCAGAATAAAAATATGTGTTCTTCAAACCTGTGACACAACATTGACAAACATGCGATGAAACAGTGACAAACATGTGACGAAACATTGACAAACTGTTGATGAAACAATGATGAACTTGCGATGATAAATTGATAAATGTTCAACGAAAAAATGACGAGAACATTGTATGTCTGATGTTTTTTCTGGGGAGGAAAGAGGCCAGGTTAGTGAAACCATCAAAGAACAAGTTCATCGATGTTTCGACGAATTTATATAATTAAATATGTATATGTGTGTGTGTGTGT